>PVJD01011752.1:0-44186 GCA_004026545.1 Mormoops blainvillei | reverse complement strand
TGGGACATGACATCCTTCCGTGGCCCGCATGCTCTGGAGGGCTGTCGTAGGGCATAGAACAGTCTTGGTCTCGGTCCTGCGTGTGTGTGAGTGTGTGTGCACACACATGCACATGCAGGATTGTATGTGAAAATATGTATATGTGTATCTGCACATCTAAGAGTATGTGTGCATTCATAGACACGTGTGTGCAGAATTGTGTGTGCATAGGTTTGGGGAGTTTATATTGAGTGTGAGACTGAGATTACAGTCGATCCTCTGTATTTGAAGGTTCTGCATCCGTGGATTCAACTAACCATGGATCAAAAACATTTGTGAGAAAAAAAGTTATGTTGTTGCTGACATGCGTTATGTAGTAGGCCTACATGGTTTTGTCTGAACGTGAACAGACTTTTTATTCTTGCCATTATTCCCTAAACCATACAGCCTAACAACTATTCATGTAGCATTTACATTGTATTATGAATTATGAGTAATTTAGAGGTGATTTAAAATATACCAGAGGGTGTGTGCAGGTTATATGCAAATACTACATATATATGAGATGAGCATCTATAGATCTTGGTATTCACGGGAGGTCCCGGGACCAATCCCCTACAGATACCAAGGGACCACTGTATGTTCAGGACCTATGTGCATTTTTATGAGAGCTCTAGATGTGTTCATGAAGTAAGGTGTGTATGTGTGCACCAAGAGGCCTGTGTGTGTTTATGTGTATGAATCTTCGCACATACAAGCAGGTGCGTGAAAGCATGTTGCATGTAGCTGGTTTATCAAAAGCAACAGGCGTTTCTGTAGGTATGTGAGTTGGGTGGGTACACGTGAGCAGGTCACTAGGAGGTCAGTTGAAACCGTGGGATTGGGGATTGGCTGGATGAGGTTTTATGTTTTTGTCTAACTCCAAGAGCCTGCCTGTGCTATGGAGGGCAAGGTCAAGGCTCCTCCATTCACAGGCCAGTGGTCTCTTCCCCTGCAGACGCCCGCTGTGGGGTTGAGCGGTGTAGTGAGAGTGGGTACCAGTGCAGGGTGCAGCATTGGAAGGGCTGGAGCTAGAGTCTCAGCTGTGGGTTCTTAGGAGGTCATCAAACCTTGCTTGGTCTTAGTCTCCTCATCAATCAAGTGGCATTAATATTAACGTTGATTATTATACTTATAATATATATTATTATTACTACTACCATTTTCCATAAATCAGAACTGCTGCACAAATGCAGTCATTATTATTGATGGGGATTTATCTTCTCTATTCCTGGAAAAACAAGACATGCCCACAGTTGATTAAGGGTTGGCGAGCTCATGCCACGTGGACGTTACTCTGGTGTCATGGGGTAGGCTGCCGTGCAAAGCGGCCTCTGAGGCTGGTGTGGGCCAGATGGCCTTGATGTGTCCTCTCAAGCTGGCTTTGCCTGGCAGCCAGGTACCCATCTGCCAGGTAATAAAGAGATCTCTTGTGAGGGAAGCTGGCAAGGTAGCTGGGAGCCAAGCTCCCAGGTTGTCACTCACATTGAGCCACCCTGCCTGGCGCCAGGCACCCTCCTGGCTCCCTACAAAGGTGTTAGACTTCAAATAAGCTTTGAGGTAGGCGACTGAATGGCTCTGGGGTTGCTGGCAGTACCACCCTGCTGGGCAGGAAGGAGAGATGGCAGCAGCAGCAGCAGCGTGCAGCTTGGGGCCTGAGAGGAAGCCTGACAGTTCTAGGGCTGGGCTGGGGCAGTGAGCGTAGAAGAGGTGAAGCTTGGGGCCTCCTGGCACACTCAAGTTACAGACTGAGTTTCCTGGGCTGAGTTAAGCTTCCCCAAGTCTGCCAGGTTGATGCCAAAGCTGTGTGAGATTAAGCAAGTGTCTTAGTCTCTCTGAGTCTCCTCATCTGTGAAATAAGGGAATGTATGGAAAGGGCTTGCATACTGCATACTGCCTTGCACATGTGTTGGGATGTCTCTGTGGCACGTGCTTAGGCTTTTTCCATGCATGTGCCCATTTAATGTATGTGCATGTTTAATTCCTATTTCTCTCCAGCGTCCTCAGTGATAGAGACTTATTCATGCATTGAGTCAATAAATGGTGTCTATGAGCCAGGCTACATCCGGTACTGGATATAGACATGAATTGGTCACAGTCATGGCTCAGTTTTAGAAAGCCGACTCTAGTATAGGGGGCTGCAACATGTACATAGACATTGACCATACATTGTGGAAAAAATCGACGTTGGAGCCTGCTAGGGAGGCTGCTGTGGGAGTCCAGGCGGGAGTGCTTCTCGCCTGGGCAGGGGAGGGGAGGCACAAGCATGAGCTGGGGAAGACTTGGCAGGGGAAATGTCTTTGGTGCTGGGCCCTGAAGGGTGGGCAGAATTTGGAGGTTTGAAGATTGGGGCAGGCTGGGATCTCCTGCTGAGGCTTCTGTCGACTTTAGTCTGTTTCCTAATCACACAGTTTGGCTATAGATAGAAGCTGTGCCATCCTCACAACGGAGGGCGATGAGCTCCAGGCCTAGGAGCAGCAGGGGCACCCTGACTGAGCCCGGCACAGTTCTTAGCACTCTGGGTGTATTCACTCATTTAACCCTCATGATTCCACTCGGAGGTAAATGCTATTAGTGCCCTATTTTACAGGTAAGGAAACTGAGGCTCAAGCAGGCCACGCTATTAACTAGAAAGTGGCAAAACTGGCCTTTGAACATTAGGCTTCTTGTACCCCATACCAGTTCATGGTACAGATTTTCTATGTTGCCGTGCTACGTGCTAAGCATTGCACACTAGGCATGATAGGTTATTTTGTTTGACCTTCACAAAAACCCCATGAGATTATTTCTTTTATGACCTCCACTTTACAGCTGGGGAAACTGAGACTGATAAAGATCAGGTAACCTGTCTAAGATTCCTAGACACTCCAATGGCCAAAGCTATAACCTGCTGGCTTTCTGCAGAACCATGCTACCTCCTCTGGTTTGAGAAAGGGCCCTGATGAAGTTCCTCCTGCGAATTTATGTTCCACCCCCAGTGCTCCGTGAGGGAGCACTCCTAGGACCAGCAGACCTCAGAGCACCACTGGTTCCACCCCTACCAGCTGTGTGACCACAAGAAAACCAGGTCACATCTCTGTTCCTCATCGGCAAAGGGGAATAACTAGTTGTAACTCACAAGGTGATACAAAGATGAAAAGATGTGTGAGAAAATGCTGTATAAACTGTGAAGTGCTGTAACAAAAGAAAGAGACAGCAGCATGTGTGTCCACCACTGTGGTAAATGTGATAAGGAATGCACTAGGCGACAAATGTAAAAATTAACAAGTGGGACTACATCAAACTAAAAAGCTCCCGTGCAGCGAAGGAGACCGTCGACAAAATGAAAGAGCAACTGATGGAATGGGAGAAGATATTTGCAAATCATATATCTGTTATGGAGGTAATACCTAAAACAAATAAAGAACTCAGACAACTTATCATCAAGAAACAAACAATCTGATTTAAAAATGGGCAAAGGATCTGAACAGATATTTTTCTAACGAAGACAGACAATTGGCCAACAGGCACATGAAAAGGTGTTTGACATTACTAATCACAGGGAAACACAAATCAAAAACACAATGAGATATCACCTTACACCTATTAGAATGGCTATTATCAGAAAGACAAGAGATAACAAGTGTTGGTGGGACTGTAAATTGGTGCAGCCACTGTGGAAAACAGTATGGAGGTTCCTCAAAAAATTAAAAAATAGAACTACTATATGATCCAGCAATACCACTTCTGGCTCCATATAGGTACAGGAAAACAGGATCTGGAAGAAATGTCTGCACTCACATGTTTATCGAAGCATTATTCACAATAGCCAAGACATGGAAACAACTTAAGTGCCCATCAATGGATGAATGGATAAAGAAAAATTGCCACACACACACACACACACACAATGGAATCTTATGTAGCCGCAAGAAAGAAAGAAAGAAATCCTGCCATTTGTGACAACATGGATGGACCTGGAAGGCATTATGCTAAGTGAAATAAGCCAGAGAAGGACAAATACTGCATGGTATCACTTATAGTGGAATTTTTTTTTTAATCAAACTTAGAAACAAAGAGAAAATTGTTGCCAGGATCTGAGGAGTGGCAGAAGAGGGAGAGTTGGGTAAAAGGGTACAGATTTTCAGCTATTAAATGAAAGGTCTGAGAACCTAATGGAAAACACAATGGCCATAGTTGATAAGAGTGTATTGTGTAAGTGGAATCTTAAAAAGAAATACACTTGACCCAGGCAGATTCTGCCCTCAGTTTAGCAAATGTTGAACAGGGAATCAGTGGCATGCCTACGCCTGTGCATGAGGATAGAGAGACACACAAGACATGAAGTATGTCATTTGATTGGGAAATACAGCAACTAGTTCAAGAATAGAGTGACTCTCATTTACTATACACTACCGTGGGCTGAACTCCTAAGGTACATTTTCTCATTTAACTCTTACCTATTGAATGAGGCTCTACAATCATTATGCCTATTTGAGAGATAAATGAAGTGCTCAGAGTAGTTAAGAGACTTTCCCAAAGTTACAGAGCTATAAATGGCAAAGGTGCTATGTATTCAAATCAGCCTGATTTTAAGCCAAAGTCATTCCCCTGTTGAAATTATGCTTTCCGAAGCGCATATGGTCTGTGAGATGGGCCATTGCAGTGACAGCTAGCAATCCCATGCTGCCTGTACTCTGCGTCATCCACAGCTTTCATGTCGGTTACCGCTTAGGACACTCAAAGCAACCCAGTGAGGTAGTGGACTTCACAGATCAGGAAATGGGCTCAGAGAGCTCAAGTGACTAGCCCTAAACCACACCTCTAGATGTCTCTAGAATTTGAACCCAGGCCTCCTGTTTGGCCTACTGTATAGCACAGCCTCTTCCGTGGCAGTAGAATAATGTGGGGAGCTGTGATTAGGACTGGATTCAAGTCCCACCTCAGCCTCTTTCCAGCAGTGTGACTTTGACCTTGTTACTAAATTTCTCTACTCATCTGTAAAATGGTGATGAAAATATCTACCTCTTCAGTCTACTGTTTTAAAGTTACTCTATGTCAAATCCTGGCAGGCAGCAAGTGCTCAGTAAATAAATGGGCACACAAACAGTTATGGAGTGTTCATTGTCTTCTGAGCTCTGTGGGGAGACACTGAGTAAGGAGAAGAGAGGATCCTTTCTGTTGGGAAAAGGATGCTTTCATGTCTTCTTAAGGAAATGAAGGAGATGGGAAAGGGGGATGGGGCCCACTGTTAGCAGTTTGATTTGAGCCACTTCTTTTCTCTCAGCCTTGTCAGCTGGTCAGTGAAAGACAAATACCATATGATCTCACCTATAGGAGGAACCTAATGAACAAAATAATGAGCAAAACAGAACCAGAGGCATGGAAACAAGGAACAGACTGACAGTGACCAGAGGGGAGCGGGGAGGGGAATAAGGGTGGAAAGAGAGGGAAGGGAGAAGTCAAAGAACATGCATGAGTAACCCAGGGACATGGACAACAGAGTGAGGAATGATTGTGGAAGTGAGGAGTGGGCTGGGTGGAGGAGGGCAAAGGGAGAACAATTGAGACAACTGTAATAGAATAACAATAAAATATTTTTAAAGTGGGGGAGGAAGTAATGGCAACATTAGTACCTACCTCACAGGGCTAATATGTATGGAAGTGCTATATTAATTCAATCAGATATATAGTATCAGATATAGAGATGTCTCTCCTTGAAGGAGCTTCTAGTCTAGTTAGAGAGACAGAGGGGCCAACAACCATAATCCATTCTGAGATGCATAATAAACCACCCCAGATTTAATGTCTTCTAACCACCCTAGAACTTACACATCAATAAATATCTGTTTAGCTTAGAAATCTGCCTGTTAGGGACAGCTTTTTTCCTACCCACATGGCATCAGTTGGAGAGGCTTGACCAAGGTTAGAAGATTCATTTTCAGGATGGTCATCAAATGGATAGTGGGTTGGTGGTGGTTGTTTGCTCCTTCCCACATGGACCTCTCTGTGGACTTGTTTGGGCTCTTCCCAGCATGGTGGCTGGTTTTTCCCTATTACCATGAAAATAACGTAGTAGTAGGAAGAGCAGGCAGACCACTTCCCTGGAAGTCAAGGGAGGAGGGTGTTACAAGAAGGAGGGTTTGGCCGATCATTACTACAGAAAAGTCCGTTAGGAACTGAGAAATTCCACCGGATTGGACAACCAGATCCTTGGGGACCTCCCTGGTGAGAGTTCTATTAGGGCTGTAGGGGAAGAACTGTTTTCCACCAAATAGGCAGGAAATCAAGATGGAAGGAGGTCCCTGAAAGCAGACAGCTCTTCCTGAAAGTCTGGCTATAGAAGTGTAACCAAATTCAGGTCTGGCTGCCTGCTGCGATGAAAGCCAAATTCATATGACAGGTGCTGATGAAACGGAAAGTGATTTATTCGAGTGCCGGTATCTTAAGAAGATGGGGGACTCTTCTCTCAAAGCCCACCTCAACATCTCAGTGCGGACAGAGGTTTTATAAGGAGGGAGAGGGAAAGCAAAACAAAGAGACCAAGAGGAGGGGGCTGAAAAGTTCTCTATGTGCAGACCAGCACAATCCATTCCGATACGGACCTTGAAACTGGTCAAGCAATGGCCTGGTGTGCGTCATCCTGGTTTTCATCATCCCGATTTTACATCATCCTGATTTTATGGTTGAAGATCAGCAAATCTCCCAAAGCTGGGATGACTGAAGGTCAGAGTCGGTATCTTTTGAAGTTAATTCCTGGGATTCTTATGTAAACTTGCTGTTTATCTACAAGCTACATATTAGTCAGAGTCAGCACTTACAGAAACAGTCTCAAAAGAATGGTGGGGTGGGTTACAATTCCCCACTGTTACAGAAGGAAGGGAAGAGTTGTATGGAAAAATAATGTTTTAGGATGAGAGACTGGAGCATACTTACAGGCAGAAGATAAAAGACCCATGATAATGAGAACATTGAAGACTGGTAGTAGGAGGTGCAGGATAGAGGAGGAAGAGCTGTGGAGACTGGGTGGGGCTTGGAGAGGAGGGGACAACTCTCCCCTGAGATCAAAGGGAGAGAGGTAAAGCGGCAGAAGTGGGACATCAATAACAGCTGACATTTATTAAGCATTTACTATGTGCCAAGCTCTACTGAGTGTGTTACATGTTTTAATTCATTTCATCCTCAAAACAGTACTTTAAAGAAGTTCTGCTACTAACTCCATTTTACAGGTGAGGAGACCAAGGCAGGGTTTGTACAGAGGAGTTAGGTAGGATTACTCAAGAAGTCTTCCTCCAGGCAGTGAGAAAGGGAGGGGCAAGCAGCCCTTCTCCCGGAGGAGCTGTGACTGGATGGGATCTAGGGACCTTCAGCAATTGCAGTGGGAGGGCTTAGGGCTGGAAGAATGCTTTCCCAGCTGCTTTCTCTTCTTTGAAACAAGGAAACTTTTCCCTCCAAATTAAACCTAATGGGCATCCTTAGTAGGTAAAATAGACCAAATCAGAGCTGGGTTGAAGTGTAAGGTTCTGTGCTCTGCCCTCTCCACTTTCCCCTGGGGCTCCTGAGAGCACAGGAGAGAAACACAGGGTTACCGCAAGACCAAAGGAATTTTCTCCCTATGAACATTTGAAGAGCCTGCAGCGTGTTTTCAGGGGAAAGCTGTCTGAAAAGGAGAGGCAGACAATTCTCTCTAGGAGTCTGTAACCTTCTATTCCTTGGGGGACAGGGACTAGGTGACCTTTAAAACTTTCCCAAAGGAAAGTGAGCAGAGAGTGAAAGAAGAAATTCCTAGTGAGTGTGAGGTCCACATGGGCATCTCAGACTTCGTCAGGACTGAACAATGAACACTGAGTCTGGTCGTCCTTCAGGGCCTGGATACCACCCTGAAGATGTTTTCTGTTGCCTTTTGTCCCTGGTTGTTGGAACACCTGTAATCACTTGCCTTATTAAGATCCCTCCAGAACTTCCTGTGGAAGACTACAGTGGCAGATTCTACCAATGAGCAAAGGAATTCTACTCCCCAACCCTCAGGCCTGGAGGAGGGGGTGGAGACTAAGGAGGAGGAAGTCAGGGTGGCATCTTGGGAGGTCTCTGCTTTCAGTAGAGCTGTGTGTGCTGAGTTCCATGGTGGCAAATCTAATAATATCAGTAAAAGTCACGATAAGATTTTGCATCTGTGCAGGGTTTCTCATGTTTCTCCCAAGGTGGTTTCACATTCAAAGTATTACTGAATGAATCCCTACAACTCCGTGAAATAAATCGGGCAGGAATAGGAACCTTGCTGACCATGACTGACCCCGCTGAGGGCCAGCAGTAGTGGAGTGGGGATCAGGTCTTTATCTCCTCCTCAGCGCTGTTACTACTGGTACTTCCAAGGGACCCTCAGCCCCTAGGTGCAGATCCAAAATTTTTCCCATTCAACCTTCCCCACCCCTGATTTTCTCAGTGTCCCAGTTTCTGGCCCCCTGGACTCCTTTGGCTCAGTCATAAGCCATCTGGTCTCTGAAAATCTAATCTAGCAGTTGGAAAGAAGGGAAAATACAGTGGTTTTTTCCTGCTGCTTGGAGAGGGGTTAATAATTAGGTGATCTGGGGGAAATAGGAGGAGGGAAGTTAGAAAAGAAATTATTCTAAGGCCTCTTGATGAGGTATCAAGAAGTGAGAAGGGGAAGAAAATGATTTCAGTCCTTTAAAAATGTCAGCTGTATTAAGGTACGATTATATATAACAAAATTTACCCATTTTAAGTGTGTAATTTGGTAAGTTTTGACAAATATCTACAGATGTGTAATAATGATCTCAATCAAACTATAGAAACTTCCCTTCATCCCCAAACAATCAGTTGTTCCCTTTTGTAGTTTAACCTCTCCCCTCCCATGTCGATGAAACTGATCTGTTTTCTGTCATTATAGTTTTGCCTCTTTAAGAATGTTATATAAATGGAGTCATACAGTGTGTAGACTGTTGTGTCTAGCTTCCTTCACTTAGAATAATGCTTTCGAAATTCATCCATGTTGGTGCATGTATGAGTAAGCTCATCCCTTTTTATTGCTAGTATTTCATTGTATAGGTATACTACAATTTGTTTATCTATTTATTAGTTAATGGGTATTTAGGTTGTTGCTGTTTTTTTAACATGAATCTTTGTTTTGTTGATAATAATGCCTCTACCTACCTTTAGAGCACACCATCCATATGTGTGCAGGGCATGCAGACACTGGTCGGTGTGCATATGCATTAGTGCTCTCCTTGGATCAACTCTGAGCCAGCTGCCCTCTGCTGGCGAGGGCCCAGGTCCCCTCAAGTGAGAGCCACTCATTTTAGTCATACGATTCACGAAACAAATATTCAAACCAAAACATTGATGTTTAATTTTCTTCCCTTTTGTTTTATTGTGGTAAGAACATTTAACACAAGATATTCCCTCTTAAGTGCTTGTACAAAACAGTCATTGTTAACTACAGGCACACAGTGTTGTAGGGCAGGTCTCTAGAGCGTATTCATCTCGCACAGCTGAAAGTTTATGCCTGTTGATGAGCAGTTTCCCATTTCCTCCTCTCCCCCAGCCCCTGGTAACTGCCATTCTAATCTTCGAGTCTATGAGTTTGACTATTTTATTGTAGATATCACATATAAGTGGGATGATGTAGTAGGATTTGCCCTTCTGTGTCTGGCTTATTTTGCTTAACATGTCTTCAAATTTTATCCATATGGTGACATATTGCAGGATATCTGTTTTTAAGGCAATAACATTTCATCGTATGCATATACTTTAAAAAAAATTAATTCATCTCTCAATGGACTTGTAGGTTGTTTGTGAATCTTGGCTATTGCAAAAAGTGCTGCAATGATATCAGGGTGCTGATAACTCTTCGAGATGCTGATTTCAATTCTTTTGGATAAATCCCCAGAATTGGGATTTCTGGATCATATGGTAGTTCCATTTTTAATTTTTGAGGAACCTCCTTACTCTTTTCCATAGCACCATTTTATATCCCCATCAATAGTGTACAGGGGTTCCAATTTCTCTACATCCTTGTCAACACTTGTTGCTTTGTTTGTTTTATAATAGCCATCCTAACAGGTATGAAGTAATATCTCATTGTGGTTTTGATTTGCATTGCCCTGATGAGTAGTGACTTTGAGCATCTTTTCATACACTCATTGACCATTTGTATATCTTCACTGGAGAAATGTTTATTTAAATCTTTAGGTCATTTTTTAATTGAGCTATTAATTTTTGTTATTGTTGATTTATGGGAGTTCCTTATATATTTTGGAAACTAACCCCTCATCTGACATATAGTTTGGAAATATTTTATTTTGTCCCATTTTATTGGTTGACTTTTTTTTTTACTCTGTTGATTGTTTCCTTTGCTATGCAAGAGCTTTTTAGTTTAGTGTAGTCTCTCTTGTCTATTTTTGCTCTTGTTGCCTGTGCTTTGTTGTCACATCCATGAAGCCATTGCAAGAGCAATGTCATGAAACTTTCCCTTTATGTTTTCTTCTTGGAGTTTAATAGTTTCAGGTCTTATGTTTAAGTCTTTAATTCATTGTGAGTTGATCTTTGTGTATGGTAAAATATAGGTCCAGATGCATTCTTTCGCATGTGAATATCCAGCTTTCTCGACACCAGTTGTTGAAAAGATTTTTTTTTCCTCATTTTGTGCTCTTGGCACCTTTGTCAAAGATCATGTGACCACGTATGTCTAGTGTTGCTGGTTTTTACTGCTATGAACATTTGCTGCTATGAATAGTCTTGTGTCAATATATGTTTTTATTTATCTTGGTTAAATACCTATCAATGCAATTGCAGGGGCATACAGTAATTTATGTTTAACTTTATAAGAAACTGCCAGATTGCCTTCCAAAATATTGCACCATTTTACATTCCCACCAGAAGTGTATGAGAGTGATCCACACCCTTTTCAACACTTGGTATTATCAGACTTTTAAATTTTAGTCATTCTAGTGAGTGGGTGATTTTAATAATTTTCATTTCCCTGATGACTAATAATGTCATTAGTTATGTTTTTTAGTAAAGAATCTGTTCAAATCCTCTGTATATTTTTCTATAAAGTTTTTGTCTTTTTATTAATGTATTTTAAGAATTATTTATTTTTCTTAAGATATACGCAGCCCTGTGTTCACTGCAGCATTATTTACAATAGCCAAGGCATGGAAGCAGACCAAATGTCCATCAATAAACAAGTAGATTAAAAAAAAGTTCGGTACCTATATATAGTTGAATATTACATGGCCATAAAAAAGAATGAAATCTTACCATTTCTGACAGCATGGATGGACCTAGAGGGTATTATGCTAAGTGAAATAAGACAGAGGAAGGCCAATACCATATGCTTTCACTTATATGCAGAATCTAAAGAACAAATAAACAAAACAGAAACAGACTCATATACACAGAAAATGAACTGATGGTTACCAGAGGGGAGACAGGGTTGGGTGACAAAGGTAAAGGGATTAAGAAGCACAAAGTGGCAGTCACAGAACAGTCACGAGGATGTAAAGCACAGGGTAAAGAGTGTAGTCAATAATATCAAATAACTGTGTGTGGTGCCAGGTGGGTAGTTGAAATGTGGGCATGGTCACTTTGTAAAGTATGTTATTGTCCAACCACTATGCCATACACCTGAAACTAATATAAAATAATACTGAACGTCAGCTGTAATAAAATAAAATTAAAAAAAGAATTATTTACTTTTCTTAATAGTGTCCTTTAAAGAGAAAATTTTTAAATTTTTGATAAAGTCTCATTTATGAAATTTTTTCTTTAATGGTTTGTGCTTTTCATGTCCTAGCTAGGAAATCTTTGCATATTCTAAAGTCACAGATTTTATCCCATGTTTTTCTTTGAGAAGTTTTATAGTTTCATCTATTATTTTTGATCTATGATCTATTTTATATTAATTTTTATATATGGGGCAAGGTATGGGTTAAAGTCATTTTTGCATGTGGACATCCAATTATTTCAGCACTAGTTGTTAAAAAGTTTATCATTTTCCATTCAATTATCTTGATACTTTTACCAAGAATCAGTACGTTTGTTTTTATTTCTAGCCCCTCTATTTGGTTCAATCAACCTGTATGTCTATCCTTATGCCAACACCAAACTGTCTTAATTTTCGTAGCTTTGTTTTAAGTCTTGAAAGCACACAGTGTAAGTCCTACAACTTGTTTTTGTTTTTCAAAGTTGTTTTGGATACTTATTCTCTCCCCTCACCCTGCCCACACCCACTCCTTGTACTAGGAGTGACTTCTGAGGAAATGAGGGTATTTTTCCTTCAATTCATCATATATAAATAGAGAAGGCTTAATGGAGGAGATAAGAAAATTGAGAGAAAGTGAAAAAAAAAGGAACCCAGTCTTCAGGCTCTACCAGCATTAGTGACAGTGGTGCCAGGGTGAGTATGGGTGGGGAGGTGACTGGCAATGATTTTATGATTTCTCCCTTTTTCTGGATCTCAAGACAGTGCCTTTAGAGACGTTCCCTGACTGCTTCCTTTCAAGGACTGGAGGTTAGATCTGCTGCCTTCTATTTGGTGAAGCAGAGGGCGGTTTCTTCCTTCAAAGGTACCCAACTGGGTACCGGCTTTTCCTCCTTGATTCTCCTGCTGGGAATCCCCTTCTCCATCCCTCTGCCAGCTTCACCCACGGCAGGACTGCACACATCATCAGGTCCTCTAAACTACTCAGCAGTTTTTATGGCCTTACAGTGGACTCCTGAGTCTCAAACAAAATATTGATGTGAGGGGTTATAGGTGCGCAGCCTCCCATGATTCTCCTCCTGGCCCTGACAGAGCTTTAAGAAGCTCCTTGCAGCACTTGGCTTCTTCCCCTTCCAGCCAGCTGGCCCCTCAGGTCTGCGGCAGCACCACCACTCTCTCCTTGGCGTCCTAGTTAAGAAACGACACCCTTTTCCGGCTGAGCCTGAGCTTCCCCTCTGCCTTCAGGTCCACACTGCCGTCTTAGAGGACCCTTAATGCCCATCTTGCCTGAGCCGGATGCTCCTCGCTCTGCTTTTCTCCTTCCCAGCTTCCCAGCCCCGCCCCAGCAGGGCCAGGGCTCAGCCACACACTGCTGTCCTCATTCTAGGTCCAGACTGCCCCATATTTAGGTTTCACCATACCTACCTACAATCCAGATACCCCACCAACACTCATCAATTGGGGGCGCTTGAGATCGCGAAAGCCAGGAAGAACTGAATTCTACCTTAAGCCATGGGCCCTGGAATTAAGAATCCCGAGAAGTAAAATTTGGCCTGGATATGACCACAAACTTCCCTCCTTTGGAAGTTCAAGAGCCAAGGACTCAGAATGGTTTATTTCTTTGGGTCTCCTCCAGCTCCAGAATTCCCAAGGGCCTCAGCCTTAAGCTGTGAACCCCGCAGGCTGCAATGTGGATGACGCCTTCAGAGCTGTGCCTTGTGGTGGCTCTGAGAAAGCCCTTTGCAGCCCCATACTCGGCGCTGAGCTGGGGACAGGATGAATCCAAAGCCTGAGGGGTTTAGGCTCTCCTCCTAACCTGCTGCGTGACCTTGGGCAAGTCACTTACCTCCTCTGAGTCTTGGTTTTCTTATTTTTCTCTCATTAGCAAAAAAAAAAAAAAAAAGGTGGGGGATGATAAAATATACCATAAGAATTTTCATAAGAAAGGAGGCTTATGTTGAATGCATGACATTTCACCGGTGGTTCACAAACTCACTATGCCTCAGTTTCCTCACACGTAGAATGATAAGAAAGTGCTTCTCGATGTTTTGTGAGAATTAACAAGTTAATATATAGAAAGTGCTTAGAACACTATGTGCCATATAGCAAATACTATAAAGTACTAAAATACAATTACTAGCTTTTTGCTGCCCCAACTTTACCATCTGTCATCTAGCTATAAAACTCTTGATTTTATTTATATTTTATTAGTTTTTTCACTAATATTGAGTTCCAGGGTCCCATCCAGGATACCACATGACAGTTGTCATGTCTCCTTTGCTTTCTTTGGTCTGTGACAGTTTCTAGCTCTTTTCGGTTTTCATAACCTTGACAATTTTGAGGGGTGCTGGTCAGATATTTTGTAGAATGTCCTCAATTTGGGTTGGTGTGATGCTTTTCTCACAGTTAGACTGGCGTTGGTTATAGTTTTGGGGGAAGAATACTGCAGAGGTAAGGTGCCCTTCTCATCACATCTCCAATTTTATTTTTAATGGCCATGAAGTCTTTGGGTCCCTTTGTTAGGATTCTCCTTTGGAGTGGAAGGAAGGGAAGTCTGGGAGGCTGAAAACAACATTCAGTTAACTTAGTTAAGCTAAGGCTTGTCCAGGTCAGGGCACTTGGACCGTGACCTTGGGTGGAAGGGGTGGCCAGACTGGTCAGAGGTGGGCAGAACAGGACTTATAATCCATCACGAACTAGACCGCAAGAGAAGGCAAGAAACCAGGTTCTAATGGGGAGCCCCTGGCCTAGGCTTAGGAGGCGGATGGGACAGGATAGAGGAGAAACTGGGGAAGGGCGGAAGGCAATCTTTCCCTCTCAGCTGGACTGTCCTAAGGGACTCCAGCAGCAGGAACCCCCAAAAGAGAGCACAACCCCAACAGCACTGCCATCCCAAGCCTGAGGAGTGGAAGTACTTGGGGACATCCAGGCTTATGTTTCCCATTGTATGGGCCAACGCAGCCGAGCCTGGGGGCCTGGGAAAACTAGCTGGGGCCTGCTCAGTGCCAGGTCAGAGAAGCGGCTCCCAGCCCTGGGAGGATGCCTCTGGAAAACGGGCAAGACCAGAGCAGCCCGTGACTGTCCGGGTGCACTCTCTCTCCTGAAATGCGAGTGTCATGGGTGGCGAATAAGCCGGGCCGCTTTGCCTGGGCTCTCACGGACTGTTGCCAGAATTCCAAACCTGCTCTGGGGCACAGGTGCATTTGGCGGTAAGCACTGGGGGGCGGAGTGGGTTCTCTGCTTTACCAACACACCTGGATCCACCTACCCCTCCACTCTTTGGGCTCTGAGCCCGTCTGCCCTGTCTCCTCCTACCTTCTGCCCCTTCTTCTCATGGCAGGCAGGCCTGGGGGTTATGACAAGACTTGAGATCCAGACAATTCTCTAAAGGCTCTGCTTTGTCCCAGAACTCTGGGGCTGGGTGCGGACAGTAGGGGTGACTGGAAGACTGTACTTTGGTCGGGGAACAACGCTAGACAAATTACTTCCCCACCTCTAGGCTTCAGCCTTCTCAACTGTAAAATGGTCAGACTCGATTAATGGCATTATTGCCCTTTAAAAAAGTTATATTAGTTGCATTAAATATGGATATGTATATAGATTATATATAATCTATAATCTATAGATCATATACCATTTATAATCAGTAATCTTTTAATAAAAATCCAAAATAAAAATTGCTCGTGCTTCATCCTGAAATGACAGTAATATTTATGTTGGTCCCTGACCCTTTCCAGTCCTCATCCAGGTACACGTTCAGTTTTACTGTATCTACAGTAATATCATAAGTAGGAATTTATATTTCACATTTTCAGTTAAGATTACATGATACATTTTTTCTTTTTCCTTTTCCTTTTCTTATCTATGCCTTTTTTCCCATTCTAATCTTGCTGAGGTAACCAATGTTAACGGCTTATTATGTATGCATTCCTTTATGAATATAGTACAATGTATAGAATTTGCATTTGGAGGAGAGGGGCTAGTGTTTAATTTACAACATTATACACATTTCTCTGCAACTTATTTTTCTCATTTAGCCATGTATTGTGGAAATCAAACCACACCAAGAGATATAGCACATAATTCTACACAGAAATATAGCGCACAATTCCATTTAGGGATACAGCATGTAGTCCCATGTAGCGATATAGCACACCATTCCATGGTATGGATGAAGATGTCACAGTTTGCTCAACTATTCCCCGATTAATTGGGACTCAGGTTATTTCCAGTTATTTTGTTTTCCTCCCAATAAAAACAAGGCTGCCACAACATTTTATACAAATACCTTTATGAAAGGATAGTTGCATATCTAGGGTATAAAATTGTAGAGGTGAGACTGCTGGTTCAAGAAACCTGTGTTCTTTTTAATTTCCCAAAACAGCTATAAAAATTCACATCCACACAGGTAATGGATAAGGGCACCTCTTGCCCTACATCCTCACCAGCACTTGCAAGTACTTAATAGTCTTTTTTAATGTTTGTCAGTCTGGTGGATGGGAAATAGCATCTCAGTGTTGCTTTAATTTGCATTTGCCTATTTACTATAAGGTGGAACATCTCTCCATATATTTTTTGGCTTTTCGGATTTCCTCTTGTGTCAACTGGAATTCATATCCTTTGCCTATTTTTTCTACTGAGTTCAAAGTAGGATATTAACATGACTTCTGTCATATGTGTTGCAAATATATTTTCCCATTCTGCCATTTGTCTTTTGAGTTATTTTTTTAAAATTTTATTTATTTATTTTTAGAGAGGGGGAAGGGAAGAAGAAAGAGAGGGCAAGAGACATCGATCAGTTGCCTCTTGCATGTGTCCCAGCCAGGCACAAAACCAGCAACCCAGGCATGTGCCGTAACCGGGAATCAAACTGGCAAAATTTCGCTTTGCAGAGCAATGCCCAACCAACTGAACCGCACCAGTAGGGGCTGTTTTGTTTTTTTTTTATTAACAGGGTATCTTTTATCATACCAGATATTTTTCTTTTGTGTAGTCAGATGTGTTTATCTTTTTTTACTGGCTTTTCAGTTTCCTGTTTTGAATCTCCTTAACATATAAGCTATATTCCTAAGTGCCCTTCTTTATTTTCCCGTGTTGTATTTTTTATCATTTAAACGTGCAAAGTCTTTTATCATTTAAACATGCAAATTAAGGTAGGCTTCAGCATTTTTTTCTTCCATGAGGATAGCCAAATTTAGCAGCTTCCAGTAAAGACTGGATTTGGACAAAGTGTTCTGAAGCTAAAGAAGTTTAAAAATCCCTTTCAGGTGATCTTCCAGGTCTGATATTGTCTGACTCCATAAGGCCCAGCACAGTGACTGCTTGCTAAGACAGAGAAAGCAATGGACAGTATTACTTTATGAAAAAGTAATTTCAATATTAAGTCCCAAGTTGGCTCAAAGTGGATATTAGAATCACAGCATTTTAGAGGTGGAAGGGACCTTGGAAATTATCTAGTCTAATTACTCTCAATTCTGTCTGCCTTTAGAATCACCTGGGAGCTTATAAAAATTCCTGGTGCCTCGGAGCCAGACCAGACCAAGTGAATCAGTCCTTGGGGGTAGGCAGGGCCTGGGCAGGGTATGTTTTTAAATCTCCTGGTGATTCTAATAAACAGCTGGGATTGAGAACCGCTTCTCTAGTTCAACTCCATCATTTCATCAGTAAATAATTTGAGATCCAGAAGAGATGAACTAGGTAGCACACAGCTGGCTAGCTGGCACTAGAACCAGGATCTCAGCTTCCCGGGTTGGCATTTTTGTCTGCATCAAACAAATCCATCAAGCACCATACCTTGGATTTTCAGCCGGCAACACTAAAGTCATATAAGTGCTTTGTATCTTTGCTTATGATCAGCTTTACAATGTTTACTGCATACAATTCTGTGCGTCACAGGTGCAAAGACTAGCTCTGCCTTGCTGGGCCTCAGTGGGGACCACGGTTATGAAGACCTGTGATAACGATAAAGGAGAGAGGGAATAAATGGCTCACACAAGTAGAGGAGCTACTGAGGGGATGGAGGGGCAGGAGTGGGAAGAGATCCACTGACAGAAGGTCAGTGCAAGCCGGAGATGGTGACTGAATCGGGCCTGACGGGTGGCTGAAGAGGCCTGGATGACAGAGCATTGATGCTGCACTTCCTTCCCTGGGGCAGTGTTGGAGACTTCAGTGACATAGGGCAAGGTTCCAGGGCAGAAGGGCCTGGGTGTCAGAGAGCCAGGCTGGGCCCAGCCTGTGTCAGCCGAGCCCTGACGCTCTCCCTCTGCTCTGCCCGCAGGAATGAGACCGTGCTGCACCAGTTCTGCTGCCCAGCCGCTGATGCCGAGCAGAAGCCCTCCTGTGCTGACCTGGCCCCCCACAGGTGCGCAGTAATTGGTGGGTGGTCCTCCCCTCCCCAACCCCACGGTCCTGCCCCAGAGAGCAAAGCACACACCATTGTGCCATTTGGCCTCTTCCTCTTGGGTCTTGTGGTTTTGCTCATTTGTTTGTTTTTACCTCCTTCCTCATACTTCCATTTCTCTTTGCTTCCTCTGGACCCCAGATGAGCCATTCCCAACTTTTGAGGATATTATACCCTTTTGTTCAAATCCCAAATCTATGCTCCTCCCCTCCAAACGGCCTATATAAAATATATTTCTAAACGTCAAGGGAAATTAATGCGTGTATGTGTGTGTGTGTGTGTGTGTGTGTGTATCTCAGTAGGTTGTCTGGCACTCAGTAGTTACTCAATCAATGGTAGTGCCCATCTTTCCTCTTAAATAAAATATTTACATTTTTCGTCCCAATCATTCTCTTTCCGTAAAGGAGCCAGGTTGACTGACTTTAATTTCAGGATTTTCCAACCTTCGCTGAGTTAGCTGACAACCTGGAAAGGAAGGGGAATATTAAAAAGTCAGGGTTTGGTGTCACTGTCGCAGGCTTTCTCCTTCATCTTGTTTTGAGTTATTCATACGCCCTCTTTTTTCCTGTCTCCTTCCTTTGTGTTCTCTCTCCATCATGCTTCCATCTTTCTCCTCCCACATTCATCTATCTCACTGCCCTTCAGCTCCTCCATTCCCCTCTTCCCTGCCCACATCAGTTTCCTCTCCCTCTCATCGTGATCTGTGTGCGCTGTCAGTCCCTGTCCCCATTATGCTTTGTTTTCTTCTCTTTTCCACCAACTACTCTGCCTCACAGTTCTGCACACTTTTCCTGTTCTTTACGTCACTCAGCGTCATGATCCTTCCATTCTGGACTCAAAGTTGCCCCATCTACAGTTTGCTGTTGTCAGAATGAATTTGGGCAAGTTACTTAACTCCCCTGGGCCTCAGTGTCCTCATCTGTACAAGGAAGAGGTTGCCTATCTAGAAAATAACATTTATACATAACCTCACTGAGCCTCTCACCTGCTTAGGGAAATAAGACCAGGTAGGCTTTATAATCCCTGTCTTGCGTGAGAGGTGAGTGAGGTTCAGAGCACTCTAGGGACTCGCCCACAGTCACGCAGCCAGTAAGTACCAAGAACCAGATACACACTTAGGGCATTGACTCCCCCTGCTCACCACTTCCAGCTTTAGGATTTAACCATTCCATGATCTTTCCCTTTCTTCCTTGGGCAATAACTAAATAATAATCAGAGATGGTGGCTCTTGCGCGTAAGGATGGAAAACTAGCCCCTGAAAGGCATTACTACTCATTTCCCCTTAAAGGGGAGTCAGAGATTGCTGGGCGCGAGGCAGGACTCTGAGGAGGAAACTATGGCAGTTGGGCCACAGTAACCCCTCCAGGTCCTTCAGTCCAAGCCCAAGGGCGGCATGGCTGTTCCCTGCAGCCAGCCAAGTGGGAGGATGGAAGGCACAGGGAAGGACCAGGCTCTGCGTGATGCCCTGGGTAGTCCCTGTGCCAAGTGCTGTGCCAGGACATAAGGACAAGAAAGACTATTTGGATCCTTGAGGAGGTCCCCATCTAGTGGGGCATCATGATGTCTCCAAATTGAAAATGGCTCACCTGGAAACCAGAAGGAAGGGGGGAGAACGAGAAGGTGCGAGAGAAAGGAGAGAGGACACAGAGCGGAGTGAGTGGCACAAGGGTGGTCTGGGAGGAAAGGGATAGGGGGCCCTGGCTCTTCCCGCGGGCTGTCACTGTGCAGACATGTGTCTTCTTCTAAAAACGTCCTCCCCAGCAGGGGAGAAGCAGCAAGGAAACCTGCCTGGTCTGCCTCCCACCCCATCACTGCCACCCAAGCACCAGGCGCTGGTGAGGATGGGTAACATCATCCCCTCACAAAACCCAGCAGCAGAAATCTTCCTTTGGGTTTTCCTTGGTCCTTCTTGTCTCTCCTATTCACTCCTCCCACTCTTTCACTTGCTAAGCCTCCTCTGCCTGGCCAGACCCACCCTGATGTCTGGCTCCTGGTGGGAAGTGGTGGGAGAGAGAAGGGTGTATGTGGGGGCAGGGAGGGGTGCTGCCCCCTCACAGGGCCTGGGCTCCAAGAGTATAAGGGTTCTTTTCCAAGATTTGGGGTGAGGTGTTAGGAAACCCATTATCTCAGTTTCCCCTTGAAGGGCAGGCCCCAGCCTTGGGGTGAGGGTGCTCCAAGGAGGGAGGGTAGAGGGTGGAAGACTTCCCTGAATGTTGGTTCATGGAGGGGCCTGCAAGTGCTGCCTACTGCAGCCCTTCCCTCTGGGCGGGGCAGGGAATGCGGCACCCAGGTTGGTCCACTTGTCGTCTGTCTCTGTCCCCAACTTATTCTAAGTTGTCCTGTCTGTCCGGTTAGTAGTTTCCTAGAGTGTGTTTCTGTCTGTCTGTCCGTCTCTCTGATGACAGTTTCTTGGCTTCTCTGGAAGGAGGTTATCTAGATGTTTTCTGACCAGTGTATGTGTCAGTCTGTCTGTCTATTCCTGGATTGGTGGGGGAATTCCATCCTGAGATAAGTTTTCTCCCATCAGACTCCCAACATGCCTGCTCCCACCCCTATCCTTCGCTCCTTCGCGGCCCTTAATCCCTCTCTAGCCAGGTGTCCCACCCCCTTGTGAGTGTCTCCAGAAGAATGCAGGAGTCAGAGACCAGGCCGAGGGCCAGCACGGAGCCCTCTAACACAAGCCACGCTCCTCCCCACTGGCCAGTCTGGTTTTCCACCAGATCAGCCAGCCTCCAGCTGGGTCAGCCTCCTCTGAGCATTTCTAGGAATAAGCCGATTAATCTCTACCGGAGACACCAATAAAGAATCCAAACCAATCATCAGATCTCAGGGTCATCCAGGCCTTTCCTGGGTGATCTCAGAGCTGGCCACAGAGGACCCCTCACCTTCCTCCTCTGCACCCTAAAGCCAGTGGTGACCAAGATCAGCACAAGTTTGAGGGGTCTGTCCCCTCCCTGTCCACACCCAAGCTGTAGGGCTGAGCGAGAATTCCTTTCCTTGAGGCACTAGGCTCCTGCCCCGGGCGCTGCAGTGGCGCTGATCTGTATGGGCTGATCACGCACAGCCCCTGATCAGGCGGTAGGGAGGAGCTGCTGTCACATTGGCAGCCTCAGCAGCGAGGGAAACCCTGAGCCCAGTGTTGAGACCCAGGGCCCAGAGAGATCCTCGCTCTTCCCAAAGCGGGGGAAATTCCAGTTCTGTTACTTTGTGCTTCCCCATTTATAGGACAGGCTTTGGGGCACGAGGTCAGGAGAAATCTGTCTCAGGACCTGGGGCCTCCCAGAAAGTGATGCTCCCTGAAGTTGAGTTAAGTCTGGAAGCTGCGTTGTCTATGAGGCGGGAGGCCGAGTGGCAGGCATCAGAGCCTGGGGTACAGTGGAACAGTTATGGGGCTGGCACAGTTTCCATGGGCTCCATTGTGCTTAGGTTCGCACACCCCCAGGCAAACAGCCTGTGCTTACCAGGGTAATAAGCCCTCAGGTGAGAACTGGGGGAGTGGGCCCAGTGCCAGCCAGGGGACAGCAAGTCCATGCCAGGCTCTTTCATCCACCTTCCCCACCTCCTCCTTGCTGCTAGCTGATGGCAGGGCTTTATTCTGGGGAATTGAGTAGGCTAGTAATTGCAGCCCTACTTTCTGTCCCATGGGCTCCCCTCCCCCTCAGGCTGTCAGTGACATTCGGAACAATGACCCTGGAGCTGGCCAGCTGTCTCCCAGCATCTAGGAGAACGGCAGCCCATTTATTTCTGTGGGTGGCAATGGAGACAGATGAGGAAGATTGGCTTCTATTAGGGTAATGACAAAAGGCTGGGGGTGGGGCGGGTCAGAAAGAGGAGGTGCTAGGGAGGAAACAGAATAACCCCCAGCCTGGTGAGGAGGAGCGGGGAGCAGTGGGGATGCAAGGCAGTCTGGACCACAGCAGACTGAACTGACTCACCCCCGGTGTTCGGTCCTTCTTCCTCAATGGCTCAGCCCTACCCCGGGGTGGAAGAGACACTAATATTTATTGAACACAATATCTATTGAACATGCCAGGAATGTTGTACTAAGCGCTCTCAATATTTTAGCTCACTTAATTCTCTGTGAGATAGCTCCCACCCACTCCCAGTTACAGATAAGGAATCTGGGAGGGAGAGAAGCCGGGTATCTTGAAAGAGGGATCGCTGGGAATCAGTTCTGAAGCCGGAGAGGGTGAGCCCAGGTCTAATTCCAGATGCATCCTCTTTCCACAGAGCTGTTGCTAGGATTTTTTTTTTTTTAAGTACCATAGGAGAAATTCTTTGAGGCATTTCATTTAATCTTAAATAACATTCATTTTCTCTGATTACAAGTTACACTTGCTAGTTGTTGGGAATGTGGAAAATACAGGAATAAAAAGAAAATAAAAATTGAATTCAGTCATATAGAATTAACTTCTCTTAATATATTAGTGTGTAATCATCTGGGGTTTTATTTTTTTATACACTGAGTTTTATATTTCCTCCCATTAAAAAAAAAAAAAAAAGGATTGCGTAGCGTGCATTTCCCACTGCATGCATTGAGACAGCCTCCTGCGTACCCAACAACCAGAACCTTCTGGTGCCTCCACCCCTCTTGTCTGTCACCTGCTAACCAGCCCGCAGGCCCACAGAGTGTATGAGGCAGTGGCTGCAGGCTCTTGAAGAAGGGTCACCATTCCAAGAATGACTTCAGGGACAGCCCTCTGTTAGTGTCGCCCTGTGCATCCCTCCGCCTTTCCTCTGTCCCCAGCTGGCCTGAGGCATGATCAGTGGACCAGGCAGTGTTTACTCATCCATTATGGAGCAATTAAATTCTCAATCAACACAGTTTAGTCTTCAAACTGCGGTGCTTGGGAGCTTCTGTGTCACTGACTACTCCATTTGTCACGTCTGGGGCTCAGAGGATGCTGGGAATCCTGCCCTGCCCACTGTCGGAAAGGGGAGGGGCTGCAGACTGTATTCTCCAAATCCCTAGAGAGGTACATAAAAGCCTCAACTTCTCTCACAGGCCCTGGTGTGGGAGTGGGGGTGGGGGTAGGAGTGGGGGAGGGCAAGACCAAGGGGAAGTCGTCTGGTCTCCTTCAGAGTCTAATTCCCGGAACACTTTGCAAGGATCGGGATCATGTGACCTGAGCCGGAGCTATAAAAGTTCCTATGCCCTGCTCTGGAGTGGAGCATCCTGCCTGCTTGGCCCATGTGGGACTCTGGGGACGGAGGACTCTGTCTGGCATGGGACATAGAAGGGGTAGGGGAGCCCTGGCTGGAGTGGTTCAGTGGATTGAGCACCGGCCTGCAAACCAAAGGGTCACCAGTTCGATTCCCCAGTCAGGGCACATGCCTGGGTTGCTCCCCAGGTCCCGAGTAGTGGGGAGTGTGAGAGGCAACCACACATTGATGTTTCTCTCCCTCTCTTTCTCCCTCCCTTCCCCTCTCTCTAAAAATAAATAAATAAAATCTTTTTAAAAGTTCAGTATAAAAAAAGAAATGAAGGGGGAGGGGCGGGGCTGCTCCTTCTCATTTGGGCTTTTTGAGCATATTCGCTCACCAGTCTTTTACAGCAGAATCCACCTTGGCTGGGCTCCCTACCTGAGGGTGACCACAAGAAGATGGCAGAAGAATTTGGTCCGGGAGCTAGTGAAATCTGTCCCCCAGTGAACTGTGTGACATGTCACTTTACCGCTCTGCACTTTGTGCCCCGCCTGTGCCTTCCCTGCCAGAGTCAGTAGGCACCACAACAAAATAGGTGTCAAAATACTGTGACACTTTGACAGTTGGTATCCCCCACTAATTCCAGAAAGTAGTAGGAAAGCTTTGTCTTGTCATGATGTTTGACTTTCTGTTCAGAAGACGTTCCTCGGCTGGGATGTGAAACTCATGTTTGAAGTCAAGCATCTGTCCAGGTCCATTTCCTTGTGTACGTTTCCCTCCCAGGCCTTGCACCACCCTCTAAGACTGGTCTTTTCATGAGGCCTAGGTTGTCACCAGAGGGACTTAGGAACCTTATCTGTCCATGGTGCTGTGCAGAGGGCTACACAGTGTGAGAGGCTAGGCCAGGGCTCAGCGTCAAAGAGCTGCTAGTTGAGACATTCAATTTCCTGTCGGGGCCATTTAGAGATCATCAGAGAATCTCTCCTCACTCGGTGTTTGTATTTTGCGTCCCCCATCCATGAGGGAGGGAAAGAGAATACTGGCTGTCATGTACTGAGCAATTGCTATGTGCTATACAAGTATTATTTAATTCTCACTAAAACCTTATAAAATGTTACTATTATTGTTCCCATGTTACAAAGAAACTGAGGATCAGAGATGATGAATGACTTATCCAGCGTCCAAATGTCTGGTAAATGGCAGAGCGAGGATTTGAATCCTGCATCTGTTGCAGTTGTTACCACCAGGGTCAGATAACAAAACGGAGATGTTTTTGAGCACAGGAAGTAAGAGTGCGGCAGGGGTAGTGGGCACCTGGCTCCCACTTCCCCAGCCACGGGAAGCAGGCTGCTCGAGGTCAGCTCCCTTCAGTGAACTTGACTTGTAGTTTCAGAGAATCCTTGTAGTTCAAGGACTGAGAAGGTCAGGTCTTTCTTTCCTGCCCCTCCACCCTGTGCATGAGGCTGATTTCGGACTCCAGACAAATTAAGAAAACTCCTCAAAGCAACCAAGCCGAGGAGGGAAGTGACCCAGAGAACAATTTTTAGGGTGGGGGAGAAAAACAGCTCTAGGCTTTATTATTTAAAGAAATAAACAACTGAAGATAATGCTTCCAGAACAACAAAATGAAATATACCACAAGGAAGGTCTGGCTACCTCTGTTCCGTCAGCCTTCATTAAGGCAGAGTTTTGTCCAATTTTCTGGGAAACAAATTCTTGTTTGATTAACTGAAAACTTCTTGTTTGAGTCTTTTGGAATTTTTTTTTTTTCATTCCCAGGAAGAGTCACCTCTCTTTGTTATCAGGCCTAGAGATTTTTCTAACCTCGCCATCTCCTGTGCTTTTCTTGTTTTGTTTGGTCTTTCTCCTCTGCAAGGGCATTGTTGCTTATTCATTTATCTTCTAACCAACACTATGACAAAGAAAATAATTTGTAATTCTAATATGTGTTTCTGATGTATAACAAAAAGAGTTTTAAATTTGTTTTACAAAATCAAAAATGAAGAAATAATCTTAATCTATAGCAAGTGTGATTTAATCAGACCAGGCATTCTTAAAGACTCTACTGCTTTTGAGAGGCCTTGGGATGGCTTATGAAAGGAGAGTTTGAGATTTCTGTGGTGACAATTAAAAAACACACTGGGGAAGACAGCTGTCTCTGAGGGAAGACTAGCGTGTGTTGTGGCCTCCAGCGAGGAGAGGCGCCAGTGGGAGCAACGAGAAGCATCTGTTCATTTAGAACCTCAGGACGGGGTGGCCGGAAGCCAGCCAAGGCATGCAGCGGCCCTGACTGAGCAGGTAGGAGACTGAGGACCAGACAGGGATGCCTTGCCCACAGTCTCCCAGCTGGTGAAGCGCAGAACAATGTAGAAGTCTGGCTTCCTGGTAAAGCTGGTGGTTTGCACCAGCTGACTTAGAAAAGGCAGTTCCCTTCTCTGTGCCTCAGTGTCCTCAGCTACAACATGGGGCGGGGGGAACTGTCTAATCCCCAAGGCCCTCCTAGCAGTGATTCTTTAAGAAGTCCTTGTGTCTTGGCCAAGGACGAGGCAGACACATGGAGAGACCAGGAGCATCCACAAAGCTAAACAAGCAGAAGATGATGTGATACAGAGAGTAGACCCAAGAGCGAGATGGGAAAGGCAACGTTCGAACTAGTATGAGCATACATGAGAAAAAAGAAGCGTTGGATAGGCCAGTGCATGGGTTTTTTCTTTCTGTTTTGCTTATTGTTAAAATGCAAAAACAAGTTTTAAAAACGAGAAAATCCTCACCTCTCTCATAACCTACAGTCCTTGCATGAGCACCTCCTCTCATTTTCCCTGTTCTCCATGCATCTGGGCAGCGCAGTCTGGGCGGCGGGGCCCCGGAGTGCTGCAGGGAGAGCGTGGCGCCCCCTTCCCTCCTCCATGCCACACGCCTCAGCTTTGGTCCTAGACCCACATGCTGTTCTCGTCACTCCCAGGACAGAAATGATGGGAAGCTAAGGCGGCCGAAGTGGAAAGTCAGCCATGACCTTAACAACTCACGTGTGTACAGCATTTGCCAGATTACAAAGCTCCTTCTCATCCTTTCATTCATTATTTGAGCTCCATCACAAACTTGTGAAAGATCACAAGGGCAAGGATTATTGTGTCCATTTTACAGTAGAGGAAATACTCAGAGAAGAGGAGCCTCTTGGTCAGAGTGGAGGGTGGAAGCTGGCAGAGGCTAAGGTGACAGCCCACACAAGAGCGGGGTCACAAGAGCAGTGATGTGAAGGACTTACCTCCTTCTTGTCACTGTTTGAGTGTGTTGGCTCGGTCACGCCCCAGGGGCTGCCACCCACACAGACTGGTGGGATCTTGGTGTAGTCACCATGTTCTAAGTCTAGGCCAAAATTTTGCAGCTTTGGACAAGGTCAGTTAGGCTATCCTAGGCCCTCTAATTCCAGGGAAACTGACTCACCAGAAACAAATCCATGAGAGACTGATATAGCATATTAGTATGAGTTTACTACTTCATAATGAGAAATGATCCTGGTGAACAGGATACTCTTACTTACTGATCAATAAAGAACTTCAAATATGAGTCCCCTTTCTTGTCCAAGGGCAGAGGGCTGAGCACCAGATGATCTTTGTGGATTTCCTTCTAGGGTGGAAAGGAAGAGAGAGGTGAGGAGCTGGTAAAGGAGTGCCCTGGGCTAGGAGACCAACTCAGAAAGACTTCAAGGAGGCACTGAATGTGGTGCTAGTCCTGGGTTCTAGTCCTGGCCTGGCCACTTATAAACTCTGTGACCTTGGTTCAATTACTTAACCGTTCTAATCCTCAGTTTACTGATCCGTAAAATGGGGATGTCGATACCACTTACCTCATGGGGTGGTTGGGAGAATTAAATGAGGTGATGCTTGGCGAGGTGTCTGGTATATAGTCAGCACTCGATAATGCTAGCTACTTTAAAGCTGGATTTTTCAAGAGCAGAGAGGGGGAAACCAGTAGGGATCCAGGAGTCCTAGGAGAAGGGGTCTAGAGACTCAGTTTAGAGAGAATGGCTCACTGTTCAGGGGTAGGGCCTTCGTGGCAGAGCCCCTGGTATGGCAGGCAGCAAGGGACGCACTACCTTGCATGTTGTCCAAGGTCCTTGAGCGCTGCCCTTCACGGAGAGGGTCCATCCCTCCCTTGCATGGCGGGCGATGGGCATGGAGGAGGAGCAGTCTTTTGGATGTTGCTAGTCAAGCCTGGCCCATAAATACAGAGAGTTGGCTGGAAAAAGCCCAATATCTGAGAGAGAGACAGACAGAGACAGACGGAGAGAGAGAGACTGACTCTGAGAACGGAGGAACCAGTTCGGGGAAGAGATCAAGGGAGCTAAAGGCCCAGATGAATGCTAATGAAGCAGGGCCACCGGCTGGAAAAAAGAGATTTTCTAGACATGGGGGCACAAGAGGATATGATTTAACCCACCACCAGGCTGTCATGGTGCAGGCTAGGATGAGATTAAGAGCAGAGGCATTTTTTATCAGGAAAATTTTCTTGCCCATTTGACGGTCTGTTCTCCTAAGAGAAGACTGTTTAGCCACCTCAGGGAAAGGTTTATGGCCTGGCACAGACGCCTGCCCTGCCTGTGGAGGGCTCCCCAAGCTGGGATTTCTGAGGCTTCTTCCCAAAGCCAGTATGTCCTGCATTGCCCCTTCCTTCTGAACACTTTTGTAGGTGACCTGTGAAACCCACAGGCATGTGGGAAATGGCAGGGCCACTCTGTTATTGTAAGCTTATGAGTGGTTCCTACTGCAGCAAGTAAGATTGAAAGCTAGACATTAGGAAGGACTTCCGGTAAGAAAGGTGATGACAAGGAAAGTGACTGTAGGGAAACAAGTAGAAATTTTGCTCCATAGGAACTTGATGGATGTCCATAGCCATATCCTACACTATAGGTAATCCTGCCATTTCCATCTCTCATGTCACAAGACTCAGGTTTTGGCAAGCACACACCTGACTGCCATAAGCACCTCTAGGCCATCGAGAGAGCTTTCCCTTGGTGTGTGCTGCAGCTGAGCCTGTGAGGAGGTGGAAGGATACGCTTCCCTAGAAAGGAACATCTACTTGGCTGGGGTGAGGTCGGACTGCTGTGGGTTGGACCGGTCTGTGGGTGAAACAAAGGGACTTTAGGTCTCATGCTCTGCCCCCGCGTTGGGCTGTGTGTGCACGTGGTTTGTGTAGGTCACCCTCAGAGGGCTCTCCGTGAGATCCAAGAAGAACTAGACGAGGTCTTTGTTCTCCAGGGAGTAATTGCTCATGAGTCAGAAGCTGGAGAAGCACAACGGGCCTGGATTAGAGTAGCAAAGCTACATTTACCAAGTACCTAATAGGTTTTAAGGGCTTTATGGACATTATTTTACTAATTCCTCCAGAAAAATCATGTGGTAGGTATCGTAACTTCACACACGAGGAATTAGGCTCAGAGAAGTTAAGGGACTAGCCAGTGCCACACAGATAGTGGCTGGATTTTAACCAAGGTCAGTCTGTCTGGTTCTTAATCTCACACTCATTATGCCTCGTTGCCTCTCAGCTCTTACTGCCTCCCGGTCAGCTTCTCGGCATCATCTCTAACTCGGAACTTCAGTAATAACACCGTACAGAAATGTCCGATATTTCTTCGCTTGAAGAGTTCTAGCACAAGACACCAAATGCATAAAACATGATAGTTCAAGTTAAAGGACTGTTCTTTATTCTGAAACCACATCCTTCCTAATTTTCTAATTTTTAAATAGTATTACAGGGAAACTGAGGTGTGCTTTTAACAATTTTTCTTGTTTAGCAAAATAGCGTGTAGGAAACCCTAAAAAGGAAAAATACAGTTACCACTTACCTAGGGCTTGCCTAGCATTTGACATATATCACTACCTAATTCTTTCATAGGGAGGAAAGTGAGGCACAGGGAGGCTAAGCAACTTGCCCAAGGCCACACAGCAGGTGAAAGGCAGAGCCAGCACTCAGGCCCAGGCAGCCTGGCCCCGAGCCCGCACTTGGAGCTGCCACAATGCTGCCCCTGATCAGGAGTTGGCTGGCACGGCCCGTGGACTCGTGTGCTCCCTCCTCCCAGGGACCCCAGATGCACTCTCACCCTGGACCCGGCTCCCAGCTGATAAACAGCTGACGCCTCTCCTCAAGACAGCACTGTCAGCCTCACCCGTGGGGTTCCTGGCAGTCGTCATGGTCCATTTGGAGATCATTACACACCCAGGTCACAGAGGGCCAGCAGGGGGACAAGTCCATTTTCTTTCCTGAAAGTCATCCTTGCTGGAATAACAGGCAAGACCTGGAGTGTCCCTGAGCCTCCTCATCCAGCTCCCCATGCAACCCTTGGTCCCGATGGGCAGCCACCACCACTTACAGAAAGATAGGAGGGAATTTGCCCTGAAGAAAAATCTGGGGAATGATAAACCCAAATTCAGGACAGGGATTCCTCTGAGGAGGGAAGGAGGAATACGCAGGGAATTAAGGGCTTCTAACGTGCTGTTTCTGGAGCTGGTGCAAGTATATATGTTTCTTTATACCTCACATATGTTATTCATATTTGCATAACAGATTAGTTCATAATAAAAGAAAAAATTAAATAAAAACCAGAGTTCACTAGGCTATAAATATTAAGTACTGTCTGTACCAGCTGTGAGATGACTTTAGGTTGTGTGTTCAGGGATGGTTTTAAGGGGAGCGGTTCCAGAGCTTCACCTTAAGTTTGGTGAGATGAGAACATTAGGAGGAGAAACATGTTATCTTAGGGGTAATGATGCAAGCAGACATCAAAGGTGAGAAGATCTGAGGTGTATTCAGGTGCACACTGGGTTCTGTCTGCCTGGGTAAGGGAAGTGTGCACTTGTGAAACTGTATGCTGTGTGCCGGGGGAGGTGGGGTGGGTGGGCGGGGAGCAGGGGTGCCGGTCCGGGGCGTTGGGGCAGGGAACAGGCAGGATGTCCTTACGGCTTGATTCTGCCGCAGATTTGTGCCTATTTGTGAGGAAATAAAATACTCAAAAATATTAGGATTCCAGGGACAATAAGGTGACATTGGTCAGTGTGGCCAGCTTGGGAGCCTGTGAGGGGGCTGTCCTGAGGAAGCTTCTAGACCTCCCTGAGGTGTACCAGGTTCTGACATGCCCAGGTGCTAACGTCCCACTGTGGGGTGAGCTAAGCAGGGGCACTTTCCATATTGGACGTCTGGGGGCAGGCTGCATGAGCTGTTCCCGTGACCCTCGTTGAGTGAGAGCCTTGTTGGTATTATGGGCCTGGGTGTGGGGAGGGTGCAAACTCAGAGAAGTGTTATGACCCCTCCCTTGCATAGAAAGCCCTACAGAAAAAACAAACTGGCCAGCACCTTTTGGAACAGCTGTGAGACCAAAGTCTGGATTCTCCAACGAGCCGACAAGAGAGAGAATAACTTACTCTCTCAGGGCCCTGGGGAGATGGGAGGGAGACGCATCTGTCAAAACCAATGAAGTCAGAGCAGCCTCTGTGAGTGGATGAGCCCGGAAAGCCACAGCTGCCCTCCTCCAGGGGTTTCTATTCTGAGACCTGGCTTCCAGCTTGGATAATGTAGGTCAAGGAGCCACGGGCCAGAGGAGGCGCTGGCACGGATTAAATGGCATAAGGGAGGCAAGGGGAGCCTTGTGCTGTGTCCTTGGGTGTTGAGGGCTGACTGGTAGGCATCAGCAGGGATGGTGCAGAAGGAAGGGGAGAGGGAAAAAGCTGGGCCTCTCCTTACTTCCAGGTGTCACAGCATCTTGCTCCAACTGTCCACTTCGTGATGAGGAAACAGAGGTCCAGAGAGAAGCCATACTTTCCTAAGGTCATACCGAATGCTGCGGGTGGAGGTGAGATTGGACCCTGACTCCCAGGGCCCTTTCCAACACCTCGGGCAGCATTCCAACCTGCTCTTTGAATCAGCACAGAGTGAATTGTTTTTAAACTCTGGCCTCTGCTCACCTCAGTCCTCCCCAGTGCCATCTGAGACCTAAAGGATACTTGGCTTCTCTTGGTCAGTGACTATTCTGTTCACCTAAGATCACTCCATTGACTCAGACAAGGGAAAGAAAGAAGTGTTCTGGTAAAGGTTGAAAAATCTCGAGATGTGAGGCGTGTAGTTAGCTTTTATCTGGAAAATGCCTCGTGTCTGTGTCCCAAAAGGGCTTTAAGAAAACCCGGCCGAGTCTGGGATAATCTAGTGTGGGGGAATCTTCCAGCCTGAGGAGGACTGCAGCCTTCAAAACGCTCCTAGCAAGTCTGTAGGAATTCCTGTTGTGGCCTCCGCACAGATGGGAAAGCAGGTCCCCCCGCCCCCACCCCTGCAAGCGGCCCACTACCATCAGTACCAAGAAGCGTCAGGGCTGGGCCTCCAGGCTCTTCCTCATTCCTTTCTCCACCTTCGTGCCAAGGGCCACCACCACTCAAGCCAGCCTCTGGTGTGGAGGCGCGAGCCTGGGTGCCCTCGCCCCTGATGTCTTCTCTCCAAGCAGAGCCCGTGCCCTCTCCTTGCCCTCACACAGCTCTTCAGCCGCTCCTGTCCCCTCCAGCTCCTTGCAGGGACTCAGCTTCCTGGCAGGGGCCGCAAAAGCACAGATGCCAGGGTCCTGCCAGGTGCCCTCCCCTTGTCACTCATTCATCTTACAGAAAGGCTAAATATCCTGTGGAGGCCAGCATACCAACCTAGGAAGTCATCTCACCTTCATCACTCTCTTCTTGGAAGAGAGATATTCACATCCTCACGTTGCAAATGAGAAAACTGAGGTGCAGAAAAATAAGGAATCTTGCTCGAGATCACCCAGCTAGTAAGTTGCAGAGCCAGGGGCCCCTCTCAATTGAAGCCTTCTTACTTGTGAACAAGGATTCTATCAGTGTTGAGGACAACAGTGAGGAATGTCTGAAAGCTCTGTAGTGTGTGGTACCCAAACATTTTCTCTGTATGACCAGAGAGCTTACAATACTTGGCACTATCCTCAGCATATGGAAGCTAATCCACGATCATCTCTTCAGTATAGTGTTTTTAGCTTAGGTCCACGGACTCTGTAAGACCTCTGAATGTGGAGGTAAAGTGTGGCAGGTATGAAATAATGTGCATTTTTCTGGGAAGAGAGCCCAGAGTTCTGGTCAAAGGTGCTGGAGTCCAGAAAGGCTCACAGATCTGGGGATAGGGAGACCAGGGTAGTCCTGGCTGCCAAGAAAAAGGAAGGAAAAGGAAAAGTTGGGTATCTGTCACTGGTTGGGCTCTCCAGGAAGCAGACGCTGAGCTCAGGGTGCCAAATGTTTACTCGGGAATGCACTTGGGGTGAACACCCACTGGAAGGGAGCGGAGGAACACAGCCCGGGGCAAAGGGAGAACTCAAATGCAGCAGAGGTGCGACAGAAGACTTGGCCAATCCCGTGGCCAGCTCTGGAATGAGAGCGACCTATCAACTTACCCTGTGTTGGGTCCAAATAGCTGAGCCTTCATATCACCACCTCAATTAGTCATGAAATGCAAACAGCCCTGGGAAAGACATGACTTCGGACCAAGTATCTCTCTTCAACTGAGACAATCACTGAAGTAGCTGATGGGGCTGATCACTGAAGGCAGCATCCAACAGCACTCCCAGAGCTGCGCAAGAAGTCATTCCTTGAAGGAGGGTCTGGGTAGCGCATCACGAAACCCACCCCAGTACCTCTGCCCTTGGGAAAGTGGTACAGATGAAATGATATTCATTCACCCATCCACCCACATGTCTGTCCATTCATTTAACATTTATTCAACATGCCACCTGAGCCAGCCCACTGTGATAAGCATCTGTGAGAAAAAGGTGTACATTGCACAGTCTGGTGGAGGAGAAAGACACATCAATGAGTAATTAGAGCATGAAGTGGTATTGCTAGAAGAGAGGCAAGTTTCAAGAATTGTTAGATCATATTGCAGGGGTGGGCGGACCGACTCTTCTTGGGGGAAATGAGTCAGTCTTGAAAGAGTTGACAAGTCAGATAAAAGAGTGGGTGGTAGGGTCGGGGCATGGAGAGGATAAGGCATTTCAGGCAGAAGAAAGTCATGTGAGAGGCATAGTGGTCTGAGAGGGCTTGGCAAGTTTGGTTAGTGTTTCGGTGTGGACAGTCCACTCAGTGAGATAAGGCTGGAAAGGGAGATCAAGGTGAGATCATGAATACTCCTGACGGCCACACTGATGGACTTTATCCCAGCAGTGTTGGAAAGTCACTGGTGGGTTTTGAACAGAGAGTTGGCATTAAAGTGTCTGCATTTTAGGAAGTCAGCTCTGATAGCAGAGATGGTAGATAAGCTGGAGTGGTCCCTGGAATCCCAAGGGAGTCATATATGCACCAAGACAAGGCATGCTCAGCAGGCACCCAGCATCCTTCTGAGTACAAGCTGGCTTTCCACACAAGTGACCCTCGCTGATGTGACATGCCCCGCCAACATACAGGTCATTCTGGTCCTGGGCACGTGTAATATTCCTCTGAGCTACTTCTATTCCCTTAATTTCTCGAAGACTTCATTTCCCATAATCAAATCCTGTGTTCTTGTGTGTGGAATGACTGCCATGGATGACCTGGGCCCCTGTGTATGTAACAGCCTAATATCATGTGGGCAGAACCAAAGCTTTCTCACTTTGGTGCCACTCACATTCTACTTTTTACCTTCTCAAGTGGATGCCCCAGCCCAAGGAATACTCTAGTGACTAGCGTCTCCCACATGTCAGCAGTGACCTTGAGTTTCTCTAGACTAGCAGACTGCCATTCAAGCATTCTGTTTCTGCAGCTGGACATGGAGCCCAAGACAGCTAAGATCCTCAGGTCCCCCTTCCAGGAGCTCAAGGGAGGGGCTTACAAAAAGCTGTGCAGGTCACAGAGTGAATTCCACATCATTTCTATCCAAGTACCAGGCTGCCTGAAATCTGATCCACTAGGGGTGGCAGCTTCAGGGTGTGAGGTCAGCCCAGCAAACTCTGGAAGCCTAAGGGACATACCGACTGTGTCTTGGGAAGAATGATGTACCAGGCGCTGGAACAGTGGGCTTCCAATTCCATAACAGACTGTGGATTGAAGGAGATGGTCCTTCCAGCTGTAACAGGATGAAAATTCAAACCTCTTTCCTTGGACCATTTTTATAGACGGAGTGCAGAGAGGGAAGCAGAGGTTGGGAACATTCTGTTGATGCTCAGCCTTTAAACAGATGGGCTGAACACTCAGGCCCCCACGTTTCCACGAAAAAGTGACCAAAATGTAAATCCACACTATGGGCACTGGATAAATGCACACCTAGGGGATACCCACGCTGTGTGGCTACAGTTAAAGGGACTGCCTGTAGGTGGTGAATATACACAGATTCTGTAGAAGCCATGGATTCCATGACTTGGTGACCTCCCAGAGCAAGGCCCTTCACTGTGTTGTTGCTCCCGCAATTGGAGAACAGAGGTGGGAGGAAGCCTCAGGGAAGCCAGTCCATCTTCACTCTGCTCCCTAAACACCCTGGGAGTTAGTCTGAGGGGCTGGGAAAGGCCAGAGGGTATGGTGAAAAAACACTATTTTTTCTGTTTCATGAAGGTAAACAGGAAGACTAAGTGTTGAGGATGCTTTCCACTTAGGAATTCTCCATGCTGTTTCTCTGGGGATTACTCTGAAATTCCATGCTGTTCGGTTCCAGCTCTGAATACAGCCACCACTGCCATCACTGCTTACCAAGGACGACTGTGTGCCAGGCACTGTACTAGGTGCCTTGCAAGCTATATTTATATCTCACAGCACCTTCGCCAAAAAGTTATTAGGATGCCCATTTCGTAGATGAGGAGGTTAGGTATCTTGCTTAAGGTCACATAATATGTAGCAGACCGGGGTTCTACCCCAGGTCTTCCTGAAACCAAAGCCCATGTTCTTTGCCCTCCATTATATAACCTTAAACTTTGCCATATTGATGACAGCAGTCCTGGGTTTTCATAGTCACCCTCTATCGCACAAGTCTGTGGATAGGTCTAAGGAAGGGTCCTGTTTCTCCACTTTTAACCATACATTAGGCGGGGCCACAGCCTCTCAGGTCCCTGTGTACATGGGTGGGAAAAAGTGGAGTTGGTTCTACCAGCCAGAGAGCCTGGAACCTTGGAGTTGATGGGTCTCGTTGGACTGGAATCCAACTTTGCAGAATGTCTGAGCTGGAGGGATCCTGAGAGACAAGTAAACTCCTCTCATGTGACTGGTGAGGAAACTCACCCAGGAGGAGGACACAAATTACTCGGAGCCTCACAGCTATTTAGAGGCATTGTGTGTGCATGTGTGTGCTGTGCAGGTATGCGCACACACATGCATGTGTGCACATGTGCATATGCTGGAGACAGCAGTGGGGGCAACTTAACTCCTAGGCCCTGTGAACGAGTTCAGTGAGAAGGCCTTGGAGCCTTTCTCTATATCTAGAGGGGTGGCCCACAAAGAAGGCTATTTTAAAAGTTTGTTTTGTTTTAACACAAATAGTTTATTTGGGACAAGGTGACTCTAAGGAGTGTCAATAGAGGAGTTAGGAATGAGACACAGAAAAGAAGGAAACCAACACAGGTTCATTAATGGTCAGGTCATGCTTTGGCCAACTGGTACTGCCGTGCACTGGGCACTTCGGGGAGATGGCGTGGAATGTACCTCAGAGTTGTTTTTCCCAAGGGAAGAGGAAGCAGGTGTGTTTACCTATCAGCCTCTAATGTTGCTGGTCGAGCTCTGTCAGAACCTCTTACCACGCACACTGCAGAAATCAAAGAAAATGAAGGGCTATTTTTAAAGGTGTCTGTAGCCCTGAGTAGCTACCAGTTCTCTAAAGAGTCTTGAAACCTTTTTGGGTGAAACATTTTGGGGCGATGTCCTTGGGCATCGGTACCAAGGGCAGTTGTAAAAGAGATGGATGATGCTAGGAGAGATGGATGGGACTGAATGCTGCCCTCCAGGGTCTGGGGGCAGGTTGCGCTCACAGATGGAAAGGGCTATTTCCAGGTGCCCTGCCCGAAGGACTGGCATATACTTTAGCAAGAGGAGTTGAAGTTAGAGCTTTAAAATAATTTCCTGGTGATACTAGTTTAAAAAAAATATCAGATATCTAGAGCTCATCCAACTATGTAGCTTCATCGGTGACCATACAAGAAATGACAGAGTGACAGACAAAGGAATACACAGTAGCAAAGAGAGGTGCCTTAGGGACCTTGAGACTCCTGGTTCCAGGGCAGGCCAAGGAGCTCCCTTTATCAGGGGTTGGGGGGCAGGAGAATGCTGAGAGGACAGATGGAGGTTTAGTGAAAAGAGGGTTCTTCACCTTGCCTTTGGCTATTCTAGCACCAGGAGGCTCCGAAGTTAGGCGGAAGCAATAGAAAGAGATCCCCTCTCTGGTATGATTTGGGGCATCTTACAGGGAGGCAAAGCCTTGGAAGAAATAAGGAAGCCCCGAGGTTGCCTATCTCTCTGATCAGGGCCACCCCACCTCCCTGGGCCCCTGCGCCTCATCTGTAGAAAAGATATATTGGGAGTCTGAACTAGATGGCCTCAGGGTCCCTTTTAGTCCTGACTGGCGGTCACTGTCCACTGCAGAGGTCATCCTCTGGCCCTTGGCTTCTCTTCGATTCTGCCATCAGCAAATATTTACTGAACACTCATACTTTGCCCAGCACTAAGTGGGAGAAGGAATCAAATTAAATATAGGCCCTGGTCTCTGGGAGAGGACAGAGGTGGGGAAAAAGAGTTAATTTCACTGAGCACTTACTCTGCCAGGCACTGTACTAAACACCTCACCTATACTGTCTCCTTTATCCCCTCCACCATAACCCAGTCAAGTAGGTAATAGTACGTCCATTTGAAAGATGAGAAAACCAGGGCTCAGAGAAAAAGCAACTTGACCGAAGCCACACAGTGGCAGAGATTAGATGGGAACCCATATTGTGAGCAATGATGTTTCTCCTCCTCTGTGAAATAGACAGCGACTCTTTAAGTACAGCTCCTAGTACTCCTGCAGATAGAGCAGGGAAAGCTGGAGTCACCCAGGAAGGCTTCCTGGAGGAGGTGGGGTAGCACTGGGCCCCGGGGAAAGGGCAGAACTTGGAGGCTGACTGGGGAAGGGAGCAACCTAAGTGCACTAATGCTGGAGGGCAGGCTGAGGTGTGGTGGTCCAACTAGCAGGTGTCTTCTTATAGTGGGCAGGTCGGCATCAGCTACAGCTCAGCCTGCTGGTGGCTTCATAGGAGAAGAGGAGAGGCCAGGGAAGAACAGATGCTTCCCAAACCAGCAAGGCGAGAACCCTCTTCTTCGCAGACGCAGCCCAAAAGAGCTGGTGTCCACCTGCCCCGGAGGAGCTTTATGCCCAAGCCAGGCCTGTAAGCATCACTCTGTTCCTCAGACTCTTTTGGAGCTAAAAACGGAGCTGGTTCAGCGTGGGTTACTTCCCCCCAGCTACCTAACCAACGGCCAGAGGGCTAGCCCACTGATAATTTCGATAGTTGACACTTATACGCAGCAATTACCATGAACCAGGCGCTGTTTTAAGAATTTTAACGAACTAAGCCTTCCAACACCTCTATGAGGTAGACACTATTATCATGCCCATTTTACAGATGGGGAAACAGGCACAGTGAGGTTAGGTAATCTGCTCAGAGTCCCACACCTAATAAGATGCAGAGCCCACATTTTAACCCAGGCAATCTATTCTTAACCACTCTGCTCTACTGCTCCTAAGCAGACATCCATGAGCTCTGGTTGTAGCTGCTTCTTCCCTCTGTGTGGGACACCCTCGCCAAGTTTAGATCCTCCTCCTTGCCTGGAACTATTCTCTACCAAGATAGCTCCCCCCTAGAGGGGGCTGCAGAGCCCCCACCAGCCCCCACCACTAGAAAGGCCCATGGCTGCCAGAGTGCCCAGGTCCTCCCCCACCCCCACACCCACATGCACCCTGTCCCCCTCTCCCCCAACCGAGCTCCGTTGCCTTTTGTTCACAGTGACGGCTCCTGCGCCCAGGCCAGTGGGGGCATGGAGGACTCCGTGGTGGCAGCGGCGGCGGTGGCAGCCGGCAGACCCAGTGCCCATGCCCCGAAGGCTCAAGCCCAGGAGCTGCAGGAGGAGGAGGAGCGGCCAGGGGCGGGGGGTGCCTCCCCGAGGGCTGGCCCCCACCTCGCGGCCTCCCCTGGCCGGCAGCAGCCTGCCCTGGCGACAGCGCTCTGCTCCCACGCCCCTGCTGCCTCTGATTACGAACTCTCCCTTGACCTAAAGAATAAACAGGTACCCAGGGCCTCCAAGGGGGGTGGGAGGGGTGGTGAAGGGGCCTGACCTTTGGGAACTGTCCAGGGTACCAGGGATTTCCCCAGCTGGGCCCGCCTTTGCTGTAGCTACAGCTCCTTTGCCATCAGTTCTCCCAAATTGAGCTGAGTAAGCTGCCCTTCCCCTCAGCCCAGGCCCCAGCACAACCAGCCTCTACACGGGAGGGTCACGCCCTCACGATGCGAGGCCCACGCCCTCACGATGCGAGGCCCTAAGAAGTCTATCCAGGGCTGTGCCCCTCTCGCCACGTGCAGGAAACCTGAAATGCTCCGTATCGCACTGGGCAAGTGGCCCATTGTTCTTTGGGGGAAGTTCCACCTACACTTGCTACTTAGAAGAGGTAGCCCAGCTTGCATGCTCACTTAAGGGGTAGGTCCCATGCCTGGGCACACACAGGCTCAAATGAGGTTCTAAGACAGTGATCTCCTGGTAGACTGAGGATTCCCAAGATTACCCCAGATTGGGGGAAGTCCAAAGCTCTCCTTTTGGAGAACAAGGCCCACTGGGGGCTTTTAGGCCTTATCTTCTATTCTATAAAGAAGGAGGAGAAAATGATCAGTCGCCGGGGTTCCCATTCAACCCCCCACAATGATTATGCCACAGTTTTTCTTGGTGGACAGTTAAGAGACCTGAAGGGAGATCTACAAGTGTGTGTGTGCACGCGCTTAGAGGAAAACATTATGCCTTCATGTTGTTAAGAAAGGACATTGAGCTTGGAGCCCATAGCTAGTGCATCCAATTCTTGTTCTCGCATTCGTTAACTCTGTGACTTCAGGAAAGCCACTTAAAGCACTCTGAGCATTGGTTTATTGTCAGCAAAATTGGGAATCAGACCTTGAATCATCTCTGAGGTCCTTTTTGCTCTGAAATGAGTAGATTCCGAAGAACCAATCTTTAACCCAGTGGACAAGGTGAGTCTTGGGGATGGAAGCTAGTAGAAAGGTCGCCAAGGCTGAGTCGAACCAAACCAGCCTAATTCCTTTCTTTAGGCATCTATGTCAAGCTATTATCCTGGATCAGGGGCCAGCTGTAGTTTGGTGTATCTGGCTCTTATAAAATAGTTGACAAAATCTCTTATGATATCTACATAGACATGATAGAAAGTACATTAGATCACAATATAGCCAGGTGGATTGTTCTTAAACAGAATCCTCAAAAAACACTTATTTTTCCATCAGTGCCAATTCCAGTGTGAGTGGGGCGCTATCCTGGTCTTGTCTAGTTCAATCATTTTTAACAAGGCACTACTTTCTGAGGACACAGCTAATAGAGGACAACTAATACCTTGAAGATAGAATCCAAGATTTTAAAAATATCTCATCATGACAGAAAGATGATTTAAATGAAATAAATCAAAGGAAACAGGGAAAAACCTAAAGTTTTGCTCCTTGCTGTGAAAAGCCCACAGCACTAGTACAGGACGAGCAGGCGCAGTCCTGGGGGACGGGCCTTAGGGCCTCAGTTCACTGCAAGCTGAAGACGAATCAACGGCTGGGGAAGCCGCAGAGAAGCGAGCACAGCAGCCATCGCAGAAGGGTAGACGAGGCCCCAGAAAAAAGGAGCAGCCAGCCAGAACCCCACACTGGCTACTGGTCAGGGCCTGTCTGGGGTCTGTGCTTGGTTCTGGGGGCTTCGCTTAAGAGGGAAGATGAGAAGTTGGAGGTTCTCCTAAGATGGAAAATAGGATTAGCTGGTGTCATATGGAGAAACTAGAGACATGAAAACAAGCTATAAATATGGAAACGCTGGCATTAGATGTATTTTCTACCATTCCAGGCAAAACAGTGGTACTGCTGCTGTATGAAAGCTATAGGAGAGGGAGATTTTAACTTAGTTAATAATTAGAGCTTTTACACATAAAGCATGTCTAACTGGGGAGATAGTGAGTTCTGTGTTCCTGGGGATGCCCATGCACGGTCAGTTGGCCTGGATGAGAGACTCCTCACAATTACCCATGACCCTGCTCCTTGGGGACAGAGATCATCTCTTATTCATCTTATTACCCCCAGCATCTAGCAGAGTGTCTTGGACATAGTAAGAGCTCACTGAGTGAATATTTTAGAAAAACTATAATGTGCAAAGCAACAAGGGAGTAGGGGATGAAAAGAAAAGCAGCACGGTCCTTACCTGCCCCACAAAGAGATTACAGTTCAATTTAAGGAGTATCCAGTTAATAACAGCCAAGAAGACGCAGGTTTTGGCTTGGGCAGGAGAATGACTTTAGTTCTGACGAGTAAATGGGATACGGAAAGCTGTCAGTTTGCTGGTTAGTACCACGGACTTTTTTTTTATAGTGGACATATTCCTAATAGGTGGGTTTGCATGTTAGGCCAGCAGCAGTAGGACAGGAAAGGTGAGGATTAGCAAAGATGATGGGGGTCCTCACGCTACATGGACCCAGCCCTGGGAAAGAGCTCACTGCCCTGGCTCAAGTATTTCTCGGGGCCAAGCATACACTGGGGGTAGCAAGAAGGGGAGAATGGGATTGAGGGGCTAGAACAAAGTGATTAAAAACAAAGCACACATTTACTAGAGACTGAGCTCTTCTCTCTCTTCTGCAAATGGACTGTGTGACCTTGGGCAAGTTAAGAAGTTGCTTAACTTCTCTGGGCCTAATTGTCTCATACTTCTTTGGGGCTTTGTACATGCTGATCCCTTTGCCTCCACTGCTGATGTTCCTACTCCCCCCACATATCTGTGCTTGGCCTCCATCACTCTTCCTCTTGCTCTGGGACTCACTTTTAGCACCTCTTTCTCCCCCAGGCAGCCTTTCCTGGCCTCCCAAGGCTGCTCTGGGCGCCCCTTCCCGACGATTCTGTAGCCCAGGCCTTCCCTGTTGTAGCTGTTCAGCCCTATACCATTGTTTCCTGTTTACTTGACTCCTCCTTGAAGACGGGGCACTTGACTTACATTCCCAGTGCATGGACACATGAAGAAGATGCTGAAAAGAGGAAAAGCAGAAAATAATAACTCAGTGACCTGAACGGGGATGAGGATGAGTAGGAAGCCTTCAGCTAGGACCTGACTCTAATTTAGCTTTTTTTGAGATGTAGGATTTAGAATTCTTATCCTGCAATCTCTTCCAGGCACACAAATCCTGTAGTCCTTGGGCTGGAAGGAATCTTGGGCAATCATCATTTCCCCAGTGCCCAACCTGCCTGTCCTGCTCCATCGGCCAGTCATTTTCTGTGGTTCCTCTCTCTCCCCTGCATCTGCTCCATCCCCGTACCCCACTGATGCTACCTCTTAACTTTTTTCCACATCCTACCCTCTTCTGCCCCCTGCCCCCACTCTAGGCCAGTACACCATCATCTCTGGCCTGCACCCCTGGGCAAACCCCCACAAGTCCCTCTGCTTCTAGCTCTGCCTCTTCCAACCTAATCTCCACATGGAAGCTGAGTCCCCCTTGTAAAGAACACATCTGATTAAGGCACTCCCCCGCATGAAAACCGTGCGCAGCTCCTCCTATGTGTAGGACGAACACTTCTCCGGGCTCTTCTGTCACCCACGTCCTGGCCCACTCAGGGTTCCAGCCCTTCCTATTTACCTTTCCTCGAATCTCCACACCACCCTTTGCCTCTGGGCCTTCACATATTTTCTTTCCTCTACTGGGAATACTCCCCACCTGTCCCCCGCTCACCTTTGCATGGGTGATCTCTCCTCAAACTTCAGGCCTCAGCCCAGCTGTCCCTGAGCCTGGCTGTGAGCTTTTACGGAGTGCCCCACTGCTGGCTCTGTGCTGTCCAGTAGCTGTCTCACTCTACAAGCAAGGACTATGTCTTCCTCAGGGCCGTCACAGAGTTCAGCAGGCTGTGCACGGAACACCTGCAGGGGTGGTATTCACTCACTTCATAGTCTGCGTGAGGAGCAAATGCTCTCTAGGGCTGGGCACTAGGTGCTGCCCTGCCCTTGCCAACCATTATTTTCCTACACCCAGCACAGTCCCTGGTACCTAGGAAATGCTCACTATTGGAGGGATACATGAATGAAAGAACGAACGAACGAATGAATGAATGAATGAATGAAGCCCGCCCCAGGCTTCCCATAGTCGCACAGAGAGTGGGTCGTTCTGCACAGCTTCACTCGTCCTCTGCTTCCCCTTCCCCTGCTCACTTCACCTCACAGTGATCCTTAGGGCTACAACCTTGGGGGACATGCAGATCCCTTTGGGGGGTCCTTTAGGAAAGTGGCTGTGGCAAGGATCTGGAGGTCACAGGAGTGATTTCCAAAATGCATTCAGGCTCCCTAGAGACATGTATGTATCCTGTTCCCTGCCAGTGTGGAAGGACAACCCACTGGAGCCCATCTCAGATGCTCATATTCTATATGTAGCTCTCTGAGCTGTCCAACCAGGGGCCATGGAGCTGTCTTCAGTGGTGTCCAGGCTCTGCTCCCCAAGTTAGGGTCCTGAGTGAAAGTCATGTTCTTCTTCTGGACAGCAGCCGCTTCCCCAGTGGATCCCCTAGGCCCAAGCCTGAGTGTCTAGCCTCACCCTGGGGTACTTCTCAAGAGGAGAAGTGGCGGCTATGTTTCCAATTCTCTGGGCCTCAGTTTCCTCATTTGTGAAACAAGGGATTGTATCAGACGTATCTAAGGACCTTCTCACCCTGAAGCTGAGAACTCTACCATGGTGGACCAGCCGACAGCAAGGCACATTGGATTTCCTCCTCTCAGTGGAACGGTTTTGCACAGCTGCTCTGTCCGGAGCCTGTGAGAGACCTGGGGACACCATGATGCAAAAGACACAGGCCCAGTGCTCAGGGAACCCACATTCCAGTGGCGGGCACCGACATGTAAACAGTGCTACCTGGCATGAAGGGCACTATGTGTTGGGCACAGTACTGGGCATTTTCCATGCATTATCTCCTCAAATCTGCACCATCTCCCAGTAACCTAGGTACTATTACTCTCCCCACTTAAGAATGAGAAGACTAAGGCTTAGTGATATAAAGTAACTTGTCAGAGGATACATCCCAGGTATGGGGCATCCCTCATGCAGCCAAGACTTGGACAGGCTAGGATTTTAACAGAGCACCTGCCGCTCTCTCCTCTGTTCCATGGAAGTGGCACCCAGGGTATTATGAGAGCACCGAAGGGAACAACGGCCCAACCTGGGGTTCAAAGTAGGCTTTCCAGTGAAGCTCACTTGAAGGAAGTCTCTGTGACCTGGGAGTAGCTGAGCTGTACCACCCACCACCCCTACTTGGCTCCCCAGTGTTTCTCAGCCCTGTGCCGTCCGGCTGGCTGCTCTTCCTTCCTTACCTTGACTTGGTGGCCCTCTCTCAGTGGCAACATGAAAAAAAAAGGGAGTGTGTTCTAATTAATACTTAGAGGCTCATTAGAGAGATAGAGCCCCTGAGCTCCCCTCCACTCTTTCTCCTGGTAGAAGCTAAGAGACTGCCCTCTTGGGAGGAGGGGAGGCCACAATTACCCGTGATTCATGGGGTTTGGAGAGAAGTGAGCAGAACTGCTCTTTGGCCAGTGGGCCCAGAGGACCCTTCTTCCCTGGGACTGTCCTCCCCTCCCACATCTATCTCTCAACTCTCTGCCTTGGCCCTTAAGAACACGGTTAGGGTGGATGGAGTTGAGCTGAGGCACTGTCAAGACCCCAAGCCCTATGTGAAGCGGGGTGGAGGAG
>PVJD01011751.1:0-44209 GCA_004026545.1 Mormoops blainvillei | reverse complement strand
CGCAGGATTCCACTTCTGTGAAATGTCCAGACGAGTCAAACGCATGGAGACAAGATTAGTGGTTGCCAGGGCACGGGAGGAGGGACAATCGGGAATTAGTGGTGATGGTTGCCCAACTGAAAAAGTAAACACACTTTTCAGAGAACCACTGAATTATGTATGTTAAATGTTTAAAATGGTGGGTTTAAAGTTGTTATATAAATTCCAGTTCAAAAATTACTATTGAGAAGCACTGCAATGGTGGAGGGGAGAGGTGGGGGCAGAAACCCAGCCCCAGACACATTAGTGCAAGGGACCATCGTCCCAGTGTCTTGGAGTCCGGCAAGCCCCTCCCCTTCCCTGGCCCTCAAAGGAAAACGGAGTCCACGTGAGCACACGTGCGTTGCCGAACGCCAGCACCACTGGTTCACAGTGTACGTACACCTGGACCCTGGGTTTTCCCCTTTAACATGACACTGTGACTATTTTCCGTGTCACTGAAATATCAATGAAACACAGAAACAAATTAGGTACCGGTGAAATCCATCTTGGTACAGTCAGACACTACCATGGTACTCAGCTGTTAGAAAGCCTGACATGAATGCATGGGTTCCCAGAAAAAAATATTTTCAAATTACACTTAAAAGGCAAAAGAGTGAAAGATACACGTGAGTTAAGTTTAAAACAAACAAAACCCGACAAAAACCATTTCTGTTTCAGCAAGCACTTACACAATGTTTGATATGCTCCAGGCACGGATGGAACTTCTTCATAATTATGAAAGCTTTCATCACCATTTTCCAATTCAGGAAACTGAGGCACAGAAGCCATCATCGCTCACACAGGTCACACAATTAATAGGTCAGGCTCTGACCTGGGGACCCCAGGGCAAAGTACTGGCCCCCGTCACCTCCCATCTCCCATCACGTCAGTGCAGAACCTACTGGATGGTCACACTAGGCTATCAATAGGGCATTTATTTTTAGATTTTATTTATTTTTTAGAGAGGGGGTAAGAGAAGGAGAGAAACATTAATGTGTGGTTGCCTCTCGCACGCCCCTTACTGGGGACCTGGCCTGCAACCCAGTCATGTGCCCTGAGTGGGAATCGAATCAGTGACCCTTTGCTTCACAGACCAGCACTCAATCCACTGAGCTACACCAACCAGGGCTGATAGTGAGCTTTTGAGGGGAGGAAGACAAGGGTTGAGAATAGGGATGAGCTTTGCGTTCTATTTTATTCATTCCTGAGCTGCTTATACTTACAACTTACCCATTGCACATATAAAATAAAATAAAGTAATGGAAATCATCAGCGATGGTCAGTATGAAAAAACTGAAAACATTCAAAGACTAAAAATTAATCTTTATATCTAATATTTACATTAATTACTAATAATTGCAAAACAAAAATAAACAGATCTTTAAACCAAACCTTTGGGTTTCCCATCGTCGACAACAAAAAAGGAAAATCAAATGACAGCTGGAGAAAACCCCGTAAAAAGTAAATTACTCTCCTCACCAAGTTTCCAATCAGTAAGGTGACTTCAGATTTCTACGGTTAAATGCTTTTACCAAATATTTTGTGAGATTTAAAAATATTTTTGAAATATTTTCACTAAAGAAATTTCTAGTGTGTGACCGCCTGGCTGGTGTAGCTCAGTGGATTGAGTGCTGGCCCGTGAACCAAAGACTCGAGGGTCCGATTCCCCGGTCAGGGCACATATGCCTGGGTTGCGGGCCAGGTCCCCAGTAGGGGGCGCACGAGAGGCAATCACACGTTGATGTTTCTCTCCTCCCTCCCTTCTCCTCTCTCTAAAAATAAATAAATAAAATCTTTAAATTTTTTTCTAGTTTATAAAAGTATGAACACGAAGGGAAGTAAATTGGGGGCAAAACTCAGTGTTTCCCCAACTGAAAAGTACTTTGACATTTTCGAGGTCATACTTCCAAGTATTTCCCGTGCCCACTCTGAGAAGTGTACATATAATCCGATTTAGAAATCAAAGCCCCAAACCTCAGTCTGATGATCCCTAAATGCTACTCAAGCCGCCTTACCCAAGGACGCGGGCCATGCCCGCCCTCCGCATCAGCAAGCCCGTGTCCCCGCCCTGTCCCAGCATGGCCCTGTCACCCACCTGCATGTCTCCTAATTTAGGACACTTCCATGGTTCCCCAAACTGCAGTGGAAGAACCCCTTCCCGCGGTCCGGGATCCTCCCAACTACCGCACGTAGGGAAGGAGCCGCTATGGGACGCCAGACGCCCAACTTCCCAAAGAGGGACCGGGCTGCGGGGAGGACACTCCAGCGTCCGCGCGGATCCCAGGGTCCTGGAGGAAAAGGCGCCGCAGAGCCCGGAGGGGCGGAACCGAGCTGCGGGGGCGGAGGGTTGGGCCGTGCGAGGGACGGGGGACGCCCAGGACCCTGGACAGAGGCCCTGGGGGGCCTGGCGTCTCCTCGCGTGGCCGAGTCCCGCGGACTCTGCGTTTCCCTGCGGAGGAAGCCTGAGCGCCCCGTGCCGCGCGCCTCCGGCGCCCCGCGCACGCGCGCAGCAGGGCCGGGCCCTGGGCTCCGCACTCCCCGGCCGAAAATCGCCCGCGGGGGACGCCGGCAGGAGCGCCAATCTCGCTTATTTACTCCAACCTCGCGCACGCGCCCTGTGGTTCGGGGCAAGTCCCGCCCATCTCTGGCCAACCACCTGCGAGCAGCACTCTGTCCTGAAAGGGTCTGGAGTCCCTGGACCAGGGGCCCATTTTGCCTCCGTCCCCCACACACAGTGCAGAGCTGAGAGAATGACTTCATCTGTGACGAGCATCTGGAAGTCACACAGAGCCTCTACCAACCCGGGGCCGCTCCACACCTGCGCCTGTAATCCACTCACCCCGTCATTCATTCACCCCAGCGCCTTACCTTCAGCTTCCCGCGAAAACATGGGCGCATCCCCGCACAGGCCCAGGGCATCCAGGAAGGGACAGGGACCCAGGCCTTTATAGAATCCCTAGTTCTCCTTGATTGACTATGAAACCAGGCGGGAAAGGATGAGAGAACGCTGAAGGGCGGTCAAGTTGAATAAAATGTTCAGCCTTGTTATGGTCTGGTGGAGGCCGGCAGGAGGACCTGTCTGAAAGCCTGTCAGGATGAGGGACACTTGCTGAGGTGACCCTGCAACCGTGTGAAACTGTGTGGTGGAAGTGATGGTGGCGATGAAGCTGCTGTCATCACGGGGAGAACGGGAAATAGCCTGGGGTCCTTGGTAAGGAGACACCTCTTTGGTCTGAGTCCTTTGGAGAAGAGAGAGAGAAGCTGGGTGAGGTTGGCATGAAGTTTGGAGAGTCAGGGCTGGGGGACCCTTCCAGGGAGGAGCCAGACGTGACCCCACTCTCGTCCGGGGCACACATGGTTGAGAAACCTGCCGCCCCCGGACGCCCTGGCCCCTCTTCTGTCTACAGCAGTGGAGGGAGTGTCTGTGGTGTGAGAGTGCGTCCTCCAAACAAACACAGAAATCAGCGAAGCAGGTAGACACACAGACGTTCACTTACCAAGTGCTCTGCCCTCTGTCCTCGGAATGCGCTCCCAGCATCAGGTTGTGTCCTAGGATGACCCCAGCCATTCCGCCACCTGCCATTAAAGTGCCCGCCTGAGAAAGCCCAAGGTTACTGGGAGTTGGGGGGTTTACTATTTGTTCTAGACATCGGATGAGGGACCCCTGGCCTCCCTTTCTTAGCGCATTTATTAAAAGGGGCTGGTAATAACTGCACAACTCATCAGTTACTTTTTAGCCATATAATCCCTAGAAGACCCTTTGCCTTTCCAGTTCCGATGAACAAAATAGGTGCAAATGTATCTCCACCTGTAGTTACTGTGGTGCCCCTATAGACCATTTGTTGTTTCTGGAAAAAAACCTCCATTCCCCTCAGAGGGCTTGCATTCAGTGAGTCACATGCCCACTTACAGAAGAAAAGCCCTGATGAACTTATTCTTTTGGAGTTCACAGGGCTCCTACAGGTGCCAAGTTTAACTGTTTGCTGTGGTGAGGCTTTGTGTCACCTGAGGTTAGAGGACATGCCATCAGAAAGAGTTTTGATATTTTCTCCTATTTTCATGGAATTGTATTAAGACTAATTTAAGTGCTAAATAAACTTTCTTTTGATTCTGAATAAAAGGGCTTGTAATCGTGAATTTGTATTTCCTGCAGCTCCGAAACATCTCTGTTAAGGAGCTGAGAGTCTCTCCTTTGAAATGCAATCACTAAAAAGCATAAGGCAATAATATTGTGATAACGTTGCACGGTGACAGGTGGTTACTAGACTTGGTGTGGTGATCACAACATCGTATGAATATCAGATCACTGTATCGTACACTTCAAACTAACACTGTGTGGTAACTGTACTTCTTTTTTTCAAAGAGGAGAAGGGCCTGTCTCCGGGGCAGGATGGGATCCTAACTTCCCTAAGCGCCAGTTGACAAACACAGCTGGCCTCATATATTTATGCCAACCCTTTGAATTTTTTCACACCTTTGACTCCACTGCCACCGCCCCGCCCCCTGATTCTCCCTTTAAAATGCCCACTCACCTCTTCACAGATCAAAATGGAGCTCGGTTCTTTCCCCTACTGTCATCATTTACTGAATGAAATCTGGTTTTACCTCTTTCGCGAACATCTGGTTGCATCTCTCTTTGTCACCTGGTGCTTCCACTAGAACTGGGTCGCAACCACCATCAGACGTCCGGACCTCGCGGCCACACGGTGGCCCCTGTCTCATCTCCAGTTGGCCGGCTTGCGCGGCTACTCGCGTGGTTACTAGGTAGTGCGTCTCAGTCAGAACCCAGTGCTCTGGACAGATGTCCACTGAAGCACAGTGACGACAGGTTTTGACTTTTTTATGATTCTGAGCATGCTCTCTGCAGCTGGTTTAGAGTCCCAGACTTTGGAAGGTACCCCCTGGGCTGGCTGGTCTTCCTCTTTGCTCTCTGTGAGGTCTCTGTTCTCTCCCCTGGGTCCTGCTTCTCCCCGGGGACTGTCCCAGTCAACTGAAATTCCTCCTCCTCCAACCCCTTGCTGACTCCACACCCTGCCTCCGAGCTCCGAATAACGTCATTTTCTTTTCCTGGGTGAAATTTTTACTAAAGACATTCTTGAATTACAATGCCCCTTGTGGCTCCTGGGTTATCCCCAAACTCATCCCCATCAGGGGATCCCTAAGGCAGAAAGGCACAAAAATCTGGAACATGAAATAGATGGCTTATTTCACCTGCTTGGCTTGAAGAAGCCAAAAATCAGCGAAATAGTTCAAACGTCATTCAAACTGTTGAGGCTCTTTTTTCTGTTTAATCCTCATCTGAGGATATATTTATTGATTTTAGAGAAATAGATAGAGAGAAGGAGAAACACCAATATGAGAGAAAAATATCCACTGGTTGCCTCCCATACGCGCCGGGACCAGGGATCGAAGCTGTAGCCTTTTGGTGCCCTGGACGATCCTCCAACCAACTGGGCACCCCGGCCAGGGCAAGCTGTTGAAGCTCTTAAGCGATGTCTTCGGAAATATTCTTCTGTTCAAGTAAACCCCACAGGGACCCCATATGCTTCTCCCAGCTCTCCCCTGCACCCTTCTGTCCCAGAATATCCTCCACTGATGGGAGTCCCAGCGCCTCAACTCCCTGTAACCTGGAGAATCACTGGGCCCCCATCACCCGCAGTTGAAGCCCAGGTGCAGCTGGCACAGGTTCCCAAGTGACACTCGCAGAAGAAATAACACTTAAACCTTGGTCTGGTCCAAATTTCATGACATCACTGAGGCCTTTCCTATTCGAGAAAGGGAAGGAAACAATTGCCCAGACAATTTAGAGTTTCCCTGGAAGTGCACTCTCCAGGATTCTCCAATGTTTATCAGCTTATCCACCGACTGGTTGGACATGGAGATGCTTCCCTTTGATTTGAAAAAACCAAAGGGACAAACCACCTTCCCTGAGGAACTTCGATAGCTCCTCCTGACTCCCACTGAAGATAGAAATAACAGAAAACTGCCCTGGGCTGGTGTGCTCAGTGGATTGAGTACCTGCCTGAGAACCAAAGAGTCGTCGGGTTGATTCCCAGTCAGGGCACGTGCCTGGGTTGCGGACCAGGTCCCCAGTAGGGGGCACATGAGAGACAACCACACATTGATGTTTCTCTCCCTCTCTCCTCCCCTTCCCCTCTCTCTAAAAATAAATAAAATCTTCAAACAAAGAAGAAAGAAAGAAAGAAAGAAAGAAAGAAAGAAAGAAAGAAAGAAAGAAAGAAAGAAAACCTAGCACTCACCTGCCTAAGGATTTAGATAAACTATAAGACATTAACCTTCCTTCTTTGTAGCCAACCAACTCCACAGATATTGGCCGTATATGGGACGCAAAGCTCCTTAAGGTAGAACAAGGGCCTTCCATGCCCTTTCCCAGGATTCACCGATATCACTTAAAACTGGAGCCACCTGAGAAGCTCTGCCCAAAATCCAAGGTTAATGAGACAACCAACTTTGAATCTCCCCTTCCAGTCCGTGCAACACTCCCATTCTGGCCACTAAAAAAGCCGCATGGGAAAGGATATTGGCTGGTCCACGATCTGCGCTCTGTCAATAAGCCACCAAGCCCCGATTTCCCCTGGTGCCTCGTTCCAACACTCCCCTGTCCGTGATCCCTCCCGATACTCGATATCTCATGGGCATTGATTTGTGGTCAGCTCTTTTTAGTATTCCTATCCATAAAAATTCCAAGTACTTATTTGCGCTCACCTGGGAAAATTAGCAATATATCTGGATTTTATACTCCAAGGACTCATGGACATGCATGCCCACTTCTTGCAAACTTGAGAGACGTAAATTTTCCAGGAAACTCCACTTTAATCCAGCAGGTGGATGATCTCATCTTCTGTTCTGGTAGTTCTGCCAGCTCACGGGTGGACCCTGAGTACATTCTTAAGGCAAAGGCAGCAAACATTTGGCCACAAGAGGACTGAAGACAGAGTTTGCCCACGCTCTCACTCTGGCTTGCTAAGAGCAGAAGGCAGGAAGGTTAACACCTACAGTGACAGCCCGGGCCTTGGGGCTAGTATAGGACTTCATCGAGCTAGGGAGACAGACGGAATTTGACAACAGCTGGTATCCCAGTCAATAATAGACCCCAAATAGTAGGAATTCTGGAGGCACTGTAATTACCCCAGCAAGTTGCTATTATTAAAACCAAGGGACTTAATGGAAAGAATTTAAAGGAAGCTCATGGAAATAAAATAGTTGAAAAGTATTCCAAACTAGAAGCCCTTTTCCCAACCGCTTGAGAACTTCGGTCGTTTCCAAGCTTTGAGACTATATCCTTGGTCCCTCTTTGAGGTCCCAGACCCCTGGTGGGATTATTCACCTCCTGGAGGGAGACAACTTTTTTCGGGCGTTTCTCTAAGGAATTGTTGTAAAAGAGGAGATCAATCATGGCCTAAATGACTACAGCCCAGACTTCGAAAGAATTGGATGGGGAAAGTTGGATGTTGAATCCTCTCAGACAGACTTTGGAATCACCCGGATGACCACTGGGTGGCGCCCAAGTCTATCTCCAGAGCCACTATGTACAGTTAACGTAACTTCTCACATACCAAAATGAGGGATATTCAATAGTCTCCACTTATCCCAGCTTCGGTTTCCGGGAAGTGGCTTCAGTTACCTGCGGTCAACAGTGATCCAAAATATTAAGTGGAAAATTCCTGAAATACGTAATTTGTAAGTTTTAAATGGTACAATGTTCTGAGCAATGGGATGAAATCTCACGCTGTTCTCCTCCATCCCACCCAGGACACGAGTCGCCCGTTTGTCCAGCATCTCCACATTGTACAGGCTCCGCCTCCCCTTAGTCACGTAGTAACCAGCTCCTTTATCGGATCGACTGTCACAGTATCACAGTGCCTGTGTTCATGTCCTCGCGATTTTACTTAATAATGGCCCCAAAGCCCAACAGCAGCGATGCTGGCAGTTCAGGTAAGTCAATGACCAGCCATAAAGCGCTCCCTCTAAGTGAAAAGGTGAAAGTTGTGGACTTAAGAAAAGAAAAAGAAAATTGTATGTGGGGCTTGCTAAGAACTATGGCCAGAAAGAACCTTCAGTCTGTGATATGGTGAAGAAGGAAAAAAAAATTCATGCCGGCTTTGCTCTCACACCTCAAACTGTTAAAAGTCACAACCAAGCGTGTGATACGCGTTTAGTTAAGATGCAAAAGGCATTGGATTTGTGGGGGGAAGACATGAGCGGAAAGTGTGTCCCTATTGAGGGCATCGTGGAAGCATGCTGCCCTGAAAGGAGTAACACCAGCCATTTTCTGCAAGTAAGAGGTGGTTACACAGATTCAGGAACTGGTTTGGACTGAAAAATCTAACAATTCCTGGAGAGGCAGCGTCTGCCGCTGAAGAAGCCACTGCCGTGTTTCCCGCCAAGGGGAAGAAGTTGATGAGGGTTCAGTGGTGCCTGTGGGGGACTGCTGTATTAGACAAAAACGTTTGGACCTTTTAGCCACTTGCCTCATCTGCCAGGTAAACATAAGCTTGAAAAAAACCATAAGAGTAACACTGGGATGCCCACCTACTAGTAGGCTTGACCTGTGTCACCTACCAAAAGAAGGGAAGACAGGGTCTTCTCAACACCAATTGCTTTGCATTATAAAGACCTCCCTTTCTAATGTTATCTCCTCCCGCGAAATATCTTACTATCTACCACTTTACCCTTTTTATTCTATTCGTTTCACCTGTGAGAATAAAATCATTTACCATGTGTTTCCATACATGGGTTTTTTCTTTCCAATTTGAGAGTGGGCTTCCTAGAGCAGACATCTTGTCTCTCTTGTTTCCTGGTTTCCCTGGGCTTCAACTAATACCTGACACATAATAAGGACTTCAGAATATTTCGCAAATGTACGACAAATGGGGAGAGAACGGATAGAAGGAATGTCTAATTTTCTAGTTAAGACCTCACGCCTGTCCCCGTGGTGCCTTTCGGCACCAAAATCTATGTGCAGGTCAAGCCCTTCCTCTTGTCTGAAAGGTCAGACTAGAAACTATTGATAGATTTTTCTGAAGAAAGGGGAACAAGAAGGAGGAAGGCAATGGAGATTCTTGTTTTATTTATTTCTCTGCTGGACTCGAATAAACTGGGGGGTTTGGTGCGGAATGTCCAACAGCCAGACCCCCTGTGGCACCACAGCTCCAACACCCCCGCAGCCTGGGGGGGTCCTGAACCTCGCCTCCCACCTGGCCCGAGAGCATCACCCAGGAGAGTGGCAATGTCCCCTGTTCCCATCTATTTGCAGGGACCACACCCTGAGGAGTTCGTTCCACATTGTCACCTGGCCAAGACCAGCCCCATGTGCCATCCATGCCAAAGTGCTCCAGGAGGGGCGCTCCAGGAGGGACGCTCCGGGAGGGACGCTCCAGGGGAGGACTGTGACTCAGGCCTCGGCACTGTAGACCTTCCCCCCATTCAAGCGCCTCCCCACTGATTAGATCTGGGACTGTGTTTAGCCCAATCTCTGCCTTTGAACTTTAGAGGAAAATATGTCCAGGAGATACTAGTCCCTCACTCGAAATAACTCTAACCAACCCTGGCCATGTAGCTAAGATGGTTGGAACACTGTCCCGACACACCAAGGCTGAGGGCTCAGTACTGGCCAGGGCACATACAAGAATCAACTAATGGCCCTGGCCAGTGCGGCTCAGTTGGTTGGGTGTCCTCCCACAAACTGAAAGGTTCCTGGTCTGATCCCCATCCAGGGCACTTGCCTGGGTTGCAGGTTCGGTCGCCAGTCAGGGTGTATATGGAAGGAGCCAATCAATGTTTGTCTCTCACATCAATGTTTCTCTCCTTCGCCTTCTCCCTCCCTCCCCCTCTCTCTAAAATCAAAAATAAAAATCAAACATTTAAAAAAAGAATCAACCCATGAATGCATAAATAAGTGGAACAACAAATCTCTCTCTCTCTCCCAAATCAATCAATAAAAATAGTTTAAAAATAATAGCTCTGACCAAGCTGATCTGCAGGCCTTCTCACTTGCCTCCCAGAGGATGTCCCTCAAAGTCGCATCCTCAGTTCCCTAGCTACCTCCTCACAGATGCTGTCGGCATCCTCACCCTGCAGTGTGCACTTACAGATGGAAACACAGGTGAGGACCGTGGGGAGTGAGGAGACAGGAGGTGTTTCTAGAGATAGGGATGGGCCCACTTGGGGCTTCTCCACCACACAGGCTGGTCAGAGAGTGTTCACCTTATTTTAGCTTCCTGAGAAAGGAAGAGGAATCACTAAGGTCTTGTGACCAAAGTTTACACTTAGACTGGCACATGGCGCTCCACTGTGTTCTCTGGACCACAAGTCATGAGGATGATGGGAGGAGATGCAAAGTCACATTGCCATGGTGCGACTAAAGAAGGAAACAGTGAGCACCATATCTGTCACCCATCTATCACAGGCCCTTCCCAGCCCTCTAGTGCCAAGGTTGACGGTGTACATAACACTCCCTTCTAATTCCCTCCCTGCAACCCAAGCGACTTTGCCATATGCCTCTCCCCATTCCTACAACAGCAGATTAAAACAAGCCAGACCCCTGTTCAGAGTGCCCTACCCTCTCCCAAGCCCACTTGGCCCCACCGTCCAGTAAGTAGTGGTGTTGGGGGGATATAGTTGAGGGGATCGAGACTCTCATGATACAGTCCTTTTTTTTTCCCCCTTCCAAAAGGGGTTTGACTTTGAAGAGGCCAGAGAGGTATAGAGGCTTACGGGATTCCAGGAAATCATGGATCTGGAGCTAGGAACACAAAGGGGAGGGTAAAAGTCAGAGAGAATAATCCTTAAGCCTGGTCTCCCCTAAGAAGGGGTGACTGTCCAGGAGTCAGCCCTGGTGCCAGGTGGGGCCTGAGAATATGGGGGATGAGCGAGCCTTCTATCCATACCCCATCTCAGCTCAGGCTCCAAGTGTCACCTCCCCAATGGGCAGGAACAGAAAGTGGTGGTGACAAATGTGTTTTTCTGAGGTCTGTCCAAAATGAGTCCATTCTAGGTGTCCCGGGGGTACCTCACTTTTCCTTCCAAGTTCAAAATAAAGTTGGTTGAAAAACACCCAGACACCTCACCAAAGGAGATCTACGGATGGCAAATAAACCTATGAAAAGAGGTTTATCAACACCTGCTGTCAGGGGAACGCAAATTACGACAACGAGATACCTCTATTGGAATGGACAAAACTAACGCACAACACTGAGTGCTGGTAAGATCTGGAGGCACAGCTATTTTCATTCACCGCTGGTGGGAGTGCGCAATGGCTCAGCCACTTTGGAAGACAGGCAGTGTTTTACAAAACTAAACACACCTTTACCATGCAATCCAGTGATCGTGCTCCTTGGTGTTTACGCAAAGGAGCTGAAAACTTACATTCACACAAAACCTCAAACACTGATGTTTGTGTCATTTTTATTCCTAATTGCCCAAACCTGGAAGCAACCAAGATGTTATGCAGTAGGTGAATGGATAAATGCACTGTGATACATACAGACGATGGGAAGAAATGGGTTATCAAGCCGTGAAAAGACATGGAGGAATCGTAAATGCATGTTACTAAGTGAAAAAAGTCACTCTGGAAAGGCTACATGCTGTTTGATTCCAGTCGCATGGCATTCTGAAAAAAACAAAACTATAGAGACAATAAAAAGACCAATGGTTGCCAGGTTGGAGGAGGGAACGAAGAGGCAGAGCACAGAGGGTTTTCAGGGCAGTGAAAAAAATTCTTTATAATATAATAATGGATATATGTCATTATACATTGGTCCAAATACATTAAAGGCATAGCATCAAGACTGAACCTTAAGGTAAACTCTACACTTTGGATGATTATGATTTGTTGATGAAGTTTCACCCTTGGTATAAAAAGAAATGTACTATTTTGGCAAACGATGTAGGTGACGAGGTAGGTACACTGTACGTGTGTGTGGGCAGGGCACATGTGAAAAATCTCTGTTCTTCCCTCTCAGGTAGGTGGTAAACCTAAACCTTCTCTTTTAAAAAAGACTTTACATAAAATTAATAAATACAAAATCATAGTCACTTCTACCACAACTGTAATTTTTTTCCATCGAACACTTTAGTTTTTCCTTTTGATGGTATTTTTTTCCCATCACCGCTTATCCCTCATCTACCTCCACCTCCCCCAGTCCCCACAATCACAAAACTGAATCCTTTTCCTTTATTGAATTTTATACAAACTAGGAAGCCACATTTGGTTCCTTGGACAATTCCCCAAGTTGCAGGAAACATCAGATGAGACATTAAAATGCTATCGCATATATTTGCATTTAATAAACCCAAGCTTACACAAAACTGATTTGTAAATCTTTTTTAGAAAAACTGTCCTGAGGGAATTGTCAGCTCTAGAACTCCTAAAATTTACACTTAGAACTAATTTATCAGAAAGTTACTGCAATGTTGTCACAGACTATATACTACCATTAAGAACCCCATAACAAAAGTAAATATCGCAACTGTTCATGAGTTTTTATTTTTATAGAAATCGAGGACAAAGTTGCAAAAGTATATATTTTATGACCATCGCTGCAGAGAAGCTAGCTGGAAAAACCTTATAAGCACTCAAGCTGTCATATGAATAAAATACTTTTTTGGTTATATTAGAAAAACATGACATGACAGTGGTGGAGGGAGCCCTCCCCTGGGTCCTCTCTAGCAGCATCCCCTAGGGGGAGCTGGGGTTCTTCCTTACGGGCAGGTGAGGGTGGAAGCTTGGGCTCTTCACTTGGCTTTTGCAGGCAGGGGTGGGTCGGGGCCACAGTTTTTGGTGATATTTGTCTGGAGTAGAGAAGTTATTGTCTAAAAGTTCACGTATTTCTAGTCACCCCCTTTCCTGGTTCTTTAGGTAAAGAGAAGACTTGGGGGGGGGCCTCTGTTGGCTTTCTCTTGTGGGTGGTTCTTTGTTTTCCCCTTCATTTATTGATATTTCTTAAATTTTATGTGCTAGTTTATTGACACGATATGATTTTAATCTTTAATTTCACGATTCTATCAATTTTTAAATGTATTTATTTTTTTATTGTTGCTCTATTACAGTTGTCCCACCTCTACCCCACAGTCAGTTCCCACCGTGTTGTCCATGTCCACTGGCCCTTTACACGTTTCTTGACTAGTTCCTTCCCCTCGTTGCCAGTCTCCTCACACTCTCCCTTCCAGCTGTTGTCCTGGTGCTGCATCTCAGGTGGTGCCGTTCTGCATGAGTCCTAAGTCTGCTGTAAGAGGGTTCTCTAATGGGAGTCTCTTGAGAATCCCACAATTTCTTCTGCTGCCCCAACCCCCACTGATTTTTACAGCCACAAGTTATGGGGACTTATCTTCCTGGCGTTGGAACCCCGGGCTGAGTGGTCTGGTTTGGAGCTGGGATCCCTCGCTACTGAGATATCGCTCCTGATTTTTATCTACCACACATCAATGTGGGACCACGCAACCCGCGTCTCCGTGCCTCTGCGTCTCTCAGCGCTACTCTCAGTCTCAGTGTCTCTCCACCTCTCCACACTTCTCTCAATCTCCAACCCTCCTACCCACCTGGATGAATGTGGCGTCTTTAAATCCTTGGTTGTTGGACTTAAGCACAGCTGCTTTTCTGACAATTGTGAGTCATATTTGTTTCTGTAATCAAGTAGTATTTTTTGCTATAGTTGTGCACAGAGGCAAAATGTGTTTACTTCTACCTCCATCTTGACTGGAAGTCTTGATTTATTTTTATAACTGAAAGTTTGTACTTCTTTTTTTTTTTCCATTTTAATAGCTAAATTATTAGTCCCAAGGTGCTTACCATCTAAAAGGCCTTTCTTTTCTTAATTTAATCTTTATGGTATTTTTTCCATTACTATTTAGTCCTCTTATACTCCCCTTTCCACAATCAACTTCCAAACTGCTGTCCACGCCCACGAGTCTTTTTTCCCTTGTTCTTCAATCGTTGGTGTTTCTGAGCTGCTGGTTTCTTCCATTACATCTCTGGGGCATATCGTGCTCAAAAAAGCCCAGGGAATTAATTCACCACCGTGTCCTGTCTTCTTTCCGCCTTTCAGAGTCTCTTAAAAAAGATTTAAAAGTATGGTCATTGATTTTTGAATGACTCTCCTTTCCAGCCCCTCAGGGAGGCTTCTGCCCTCCCCACCTCCCATAGCGGCTGCAGGGACAGAAAGCACGAGGTGGCTCTGGGGCCGGCGCCTTCTCCACCCCACGGGGAGGAATATCTGCCTGTCCAGCCTCACGCCTTCCCCGCTGGTTGAGAGAAGAAGCCTGAGCCCAGAGTAGAGACAGGAAACTCAGGCCGACTGAGGAGACACTGATCGCTGTGGGTGGGTGGGTGTTAGGAGAGCAGAGGGATGTTCCTCTGGAATCGTTTCTCAGTGAGTCACCTCAGGAAATTTGGAAAGAGCACATTTAATCCCCACAGACACCAAGATATGTTTTTAGCTTTTGAAAACCATGTCAGCCACCTATGCCTCCTCATATCCTAGAATGTGTCCCTTAAATTTTTAAAAAATTTTTGCTTACTTTTTAAAATTTCCTCTTAGTGATTTGAGAGATTGATTTGTTGTTCCACTTATTGATGCATTCGTTGGTTGATTCTTGTATGTGCCCTGACTGGGGATCGAACCCGCCCTTGGCATATTGGGGTGACTGTCTAACCAACTAAGCTACCCGGCCAGGGCCTTGGATGTGTCGTTATAGCCAGATGTCCGAGTTTCCAGGAGGATGGACTGGTTGTCCCTCAAAAGCTGCGGAAGACCTTAGAGGCCGAGACTGGGCATTTTAGGGGAGATGCAGGCACAGAGAGGGGTGGAGAGGGGCAGGATGGGCTCCCTACCCAGGAGGTCCCGGCCCCCAGAGTGCATCCCTGACATAGTCTCCTCTGCCTATTGTCACCTCGAGTGAGGCAGGGTCCTTACCTGCCACAGACCCTGGAGATGGGAGAGGAAGAGCACTGGGACTTCATGCCTTGAAGTTTCAATCGCACCACAAACCTCTTCTGGGGGTCAAACGACTCAGGACAGCAGAGCTCAAGGCAGGGCCAGAAAGCACATTTGGGGCCACAGAGGCGGGTCCGGTTCAGGGGCAGAATGGTGTCATTGTCACAACACTCTTCCAAGGGGTTGTACATCCGGTGCCCACACCTGGGTGTTGGCTGGCACAGCCACAGGCCAGGCTTGACGTGGGCCCCTGCAAAGAAATTGCTGGTGAGTTCAAGGAGGACTGGGCACAACCCCACCCCCAAATCAGGAGCCTTCCGTGAACCACAACCGATTTCCCAAGGAGAGCCTCATCCCCCTTCATCCTTCCGCACCCTGCATTCACCTGTGTGTGCCGCTGGGCACTGGACGAGGAGGAGGAGTAAAATGTAGACAGGACCTGGAAGGAAGGAAGAAAGGGGATTGAAGATGGAGCTGGGATTGTGGCCTCAGCGAGTGCAGGCCTGTGTGGGGAAGGCTCAGTTGCAGATTTGCGCTACAGGCTTGGGTTTTGGGGCCATCACTGCCTAGGGTCTAATTCCTGACACAGGTGACAGTCCAGACAGCTGAGCCTGAGCAGCCTGGACCACTGAGGGGAGAGAACGCAGGGAATACTGTTGGAACCATAGTTTAGGATTCTGAGATTGCAGTGCAGTTCCGCATTTGGCCGAAGGGTGGAGCAAGTGATACAGGTTACGGGCAACCTGATCAGCAAGGAGGAAGGAGGTTACAGGGACAAGGGGAGAACTCGGGTGCGTGGTTGCTTTGGGGATATGATTGGGTTGAATAGGTCTTGGAGCTGGCGCTCCCCTGTATTTCAGCTTCTGGCCTGAATATACACATATTTCTGAAGTTTGAGAGATGAAGGAAATATAGAAAAGGATGGGATGTAATGGTTTTTTATAGATGCAATTACATGACTATAATAGTGGAGAAAACATATGATCTAAAATGACACAGAATAAACATTTGGGAAAATCTACGCTTTCGTAATTTAAAAAATCCAACAAAAGCAAACAATTAATAGAAGAGAACTTCCTCACCCGACAGAGGGTATTCACAGGAAAACTCACAGCTTATCATACCTAGTGGTGAAAGACCAAATACTCATCTTTTGGCATCAGGGACAAGGGTGCCCACTCTCACTGCTCCCGTCAACAAAGAACTGGGAGTTTAAGCCAGAGAAACTAAGTCAGACAAGACCTAGTACAAAGGTACATATTTATTGCCATTTTATTCCTTTAATTATGTTCCTCTGTTTTATTTTTTCCCTCCTCTTCTTCAGAAAAGGCCCTCTAACATTTCTTGCTACGCTGGTTTGGCGGTAACAAACTCCTTTAGTTTTTTCTTGCCTGGGAAGCTCTTTCCTCCCACCACCCCCACCACCCCGTCATTTTTAAATGGTAGCCTTGCTGGATAAAGTAGCCTTGGTCATAGATCCTTGCTGTTAATCACTTTGAATCTCGTGTGCCAATCCCTTCTGGCCTGAAATGTTTCTGTTGAAAAATCAACTGACAGTCTTACGGGGGCTTGTGGATAACTTTTTCTCCTGCTGCTTTTAAAATGCTCTTTGTCTTCAGCCTTTGTCATCTTAATTATGACATGTCTTGGTGGGGACCTCTTTGGGTTCCCCTTGTTCATTTTATTTTGGACTCTCTGAGCATCCCGTACTTGTGTGGCATTTTTCTTTAGCAGGTCAGGGAAGTTTTCAGTCATTATTTCTTCAAATAAATTCTTGATACCTTGCTCTCTTTCTTCTCCTTCCTGTACTCTTATAATGTGGATATTGTTATGCTTCAGGTCCCAAAGGTCTCTTAAATTCTCCTCACTTTTTAAATTCTTTTTTTTTTTTGTGGCTGCTCTGATTGGATGTTTTTTGCTACCTTGTCTTCCAAATTGCTGATTCAGTCCTCTGCTTCACCAAACCTACTGTTTGCCCCTCCTAGTGTATTTTTTCATTTCAGATACTGTGTTCTTCATTTCTGACTTTTTTTAATGGTTTCTACGTTTTTTTCACGCTGTTGTAGCTCTCAGTGAGTTCGTTGAGCATCCTTATCACCAGTTCTTTTACCTCTATGTCTGATAAATTACGTGCCTCCATTTTATTTATCTCTTTTTTCTGGAGATTTCTCCTACTGTTTTATTTGGGGTGTGTTTCTTTTTTTCCTCATATTGGCTGCTTCTTTGTGTTTGTTTCTGTGTACTAGGTAGATCTGTTATGATATGACTCCCAGTTTTGGTAGAGTGGCCTCATGTAGTAGGTGTCCTGCCAGACCCAGTGGCACTGTTTCCTTGATCACGTGACCTAGGTGCTCTGGTAATGTCCCTTGTATGGGTTCTATGAGCGGCCCCCCTATTGTAACTGAGTCTTTTTTTGTTTTGTTTTCCTTTTTTTAATTGAGAATCTTGTTAGCAATACATTAACATCAATAGAAAAAAACAACCATTTACACAGTAATTGAAAATCCAGCCACTTAAGAAAGTAATGTAGAGAACATAAGCCCTCTCATTTGATTCGACTGGAAATCCCAGGTTTATCCTGAACTTTGCTCTCCGTGTCCTAAATGGAAAATTAAGCATTCAAGTAAAAGGTAAGAGGCTATAAGTGTGAGTTTCTGAGGGATACCGCCCCAAGAGAAATTCAGGGGTAGTCACAATTCTCCAGTTTAACTCCAATGGTGGGCTGTGTCTGGGAGGGCCAGCATGGTTTCCATTTGAGGAGTTTTGACAATTCATCAGCCTCAGACTCAGGTCTTATAAAACATTCTCCCACATCAAAAAAGACTTTTTCCCCCAGTAATACCTTTTAAATCATTTCTCCAGTTTCTTGGACTTGGCTTCCAGTTTTTGTGTTTTGGGGTTTTTTTTGTTTGTTTGTTTGTTTGTTTGTTTTTTAATAGACATCTACTTTGCAGGCTGTGTGCCCAAGAGTTGCTACCGGCTCCTGAACAACATTGATTTGACCCAGATAAGGCTGCAGTTCAGCAGACTCCTGGTTTAAGTCCTTTCAGTTTCTGCTAACGTTTATAGCAGTATCTCCCATTTTAAGATACTTTAGTCTGGTGAATTTATTCATGTTTTCCAGGAGCCCATAGCCTTCGCTGGTGGCCGTCAGTTCCCCAGTCAGGTTAGTTGTTATTTCGGAGAACACGTCCCGGCAGAGTTCAGTGATGTCAGCCTCAGCGGGCTCCTTTGCTTCCTCAGCTCTTTCCACGGCGGCATTATTTCTAATGAGCTCCTCTCACGGGCTCGCCGGGACACTTTCGGGCGCCACCACCACTGCCACCATCCTCAGCCCCACGCTGCTTCTGGTTCTGTATTTGAGTCTGGACTGCCGTTGGCCTGTTCACGCGTGGGGTCAGCCTTCGGGCTGGCCCCCTGTGCGGGTCAACCCTGACCACAGTGTACAAGCTGCTATGCGGGTACCGACCACATGAAGCAGAATTCGCCTCCGCAGACTCTGGTGCCCTTTGGATATGCCACTTGCGAAGCTAATTGGATCCTGCGCTGATGTTTTCTGAAGCTGGCCACTGTGCGCGTTGGTTCTGGGCCTTTTCAGGACGCACTCTGGTGCAGGCCGATATCAGGCGCTGCCTGTGATTGGCCCTGAGCCTCCTGTTTGGAGGTACAAAGTGACCCACAGTTTGTGGTTGTCTCTGCTGAGTCTGGGTGTGTGCCGGATGGAACGAGCTGTGCACCGAGGCCAGCTTCTACCAGCATCAGGTCTGGCGGCAGGTCAGCAAAATTTCAAGTCACCTTGAGATACGCCCCCACCTGCCTCGACCTGCTGGCTGCCTGTTAGGCTCAGTCTCTGAAATGGCATTCAAATTGCATGGGGTGGGTTCTCAGTGAATCACCAGGTCGGGGCACGTGGTGTTTACCAGACTGATACAGGTTCGGACTCGGTGTCTCTGCTGTGTCTAAGGCCACTCTGCAAACATCCCAGGGACACCAAGTCTAGCTGCCACCCTGTGGGTGAACACAGACCTATGGGGTGGGGCAGCGTCTCAGGGTATCCTCAGGGTGGCCTTAGAGTAAGGCCAGCCTTGTTCATCAGGCTTAAACAGACCAAAATTTGGTCGTGTGAAGGGAGGGTTCTGCACCAGTTGGGCATGTGAGAGAAAAATGGCCTCCATCCTCGAGCCATCTAACTCAGTCTGTCCCAGATTCTGCAAGAAGCCCAGTGTCAGTAGGGAGGGCTGCTGGGAGTTTAGAGGGGCTGGTGGTTCTCTTGTGAGGGGGCAGTGCCCATCAGGTTTGTGGGAAGGTGGGATGAGTGGCCACTACCCCACTAGTCTGTCTTAGATTCTGCCCAGACCTCAGCAGGGTGGAGCACCAGAACTCAGAAGTGTGGAGCCCCTGGGGGTCCAGAGGGTGGGGCTCATTGATCTCCCAGGAGGGCGTGGTGCCATGGGGAGGTGATACCATCAGGTTCACAGGAAACTGGGGGCAATGGCCCCTGCCCCAAAGCCATGCAACTCAGTCGCTGACACCCCTTGAGTCCGCCCAGCCCTCCACACCCCAGCCCAGGTAACTGACTTCTCAGCAGTGCCAAGTTTCAGGGTAGGGCTGTTGCTCTCCCCGACACAGACACCATGTGGAAGGGGGTGCTCCACCCAAATAAGGTGGTACCTACAGTACGCGAGAGTGACTCAGATACGCAGGGCGGACTAATGATTGTCAGCGGGGATGGGGGTTGGGGACTGGGTAAAAATGGCGAGGGGGTTAAGCAGTACAAATTGGTGGCTACAGAACAGTCACAGAATTAGAGAGTTTCCTGATGCATTCCCAGATGAAAAAATGGGTAAGGAGAAAACAAAGGTATATGCGGGAAGATCTCCCTAATGATGTAAATTAAATGTTTGTATGGTCAGATTCTCTAACATTAAGTAATCTGTTTGTGGCAGGAGATAGCACAGGAAGAGCTCTGGGACTGCGCTGATGTGACTGGCCAACGTCTTGTTTTCTGGTTGCCAAAAAATAAATGCCCTTTAGCACTTAGCACAAATCGCAAACCAAGGCAGAGCGGAGGAGGGAGCTGTGCCTCGCCCACTAACTCAGCAGTCCTGAGCCTGGGTTGGTAATATTACCAGGTGTCCCAGCATCATGGGAAACACTGTGTTGGCATGGGAGGAGGGAGGCCCTTGAAACTCTGTGCAGTGTCTCCACTACCTGGGAAAGAAAGCCTTGAAACTGTGCTTTCATCCCAAGGCCTGAAAGGCGGGAGAGGGCCCACGGTGCCCAAGGGAGGAGCCCATGAATGACTCCGGGTCACTGCCCCAACTGTAATTAACTACCTCCAGTCACGTGCCTGTTTTACAACAAGATGAAACAAATGGGGTCTGGGTAAGACGTTAAGAAATGACATTGTTACAGTAATAACAAATTAAGAAATAACTTCTTATTTTACTGGGTTGGAAGAAGAAACATTGTAAAGAACTTGAGCTTCAAGCCAAGGAGAATCCAGTAGCCCTACAACTTTACTAAGGAAATTTCTTTCTATCACTTCTCTTCAGTGTAGGCTAGATCGCAAGGCAGGTTGCATTCAAAGTCCAGAAGCCCTGAAGGCTACAGTCTTTATCTTTCACATTTATTAGCAAAGTGAGGCAGAAGCTACACTGATGTGCGGATAAACCAGGAGGAACAACTGGGGGGCAAGAGAGATGATGCAACCCAGGGTTCCATTGCGGGAAAAGAAAGCCTCAAAACCTCGACTGGTAAAAACCCGTGGAGTTCACGGAGGCAGGAGAAACTGCCAGTCTCACAGGAGAGCTCGCCTGAGAGACCCACAGGGTCCTAGAACGTACACAAACCCACCCACCTGGGAGCCAGCACCAGAAGGGCCCAATTTGTTTGTGGGTAGCGGGGGAAGTGACTGAAAGCCAACCAAGAGCTAAGCAAGTGACATTGTTCCCTCTCGGACCCCTCACCCACATACAGTGTCACAAGGCAGTGATGTGGGGTGCCCTGCTGCGGTGAATACCTAAGGCTCTGGCCCTCACAATGTAATAGGCATGCCAAGACAAAAAATATATATATATAGATATGTATAAATATATATATATATGCACATATGTGTGTGTGTATATATAGATAAATAGATAGATAGATAGATGATAGATAGATAGATAACCCAACAAGAAGAACAGATCAAAGCTCCAAAAACAGAACTAAGCGATGAAGAGATAGACAACCTATCAGATGCAGAGTTCAAAACACTGGTAAGCAGAGTGCTCACAGAAATTGTGGAGTACCGTCGCAAAATGGGGGAAAAAGTGAAGGCTATGCAAAGTGAAATAAAGAAAAACACACAGGGAACCAACAGTGAAGGGAAGGAAACTGGGACTCAAATCAACAATTTGAAGCAGAAAGAAGAAATAAACATGCCACCAGAACAGAATGAAGAAACAAGAATTCAAAAAAAGGAGGAGAGGTTGAGGAACCTCTGGGACAACTTTAAATGCTCCAACATCCGAATCGCAGAAATGGAGATCACATGGAGGGCTATCAGCGGGGAGGGGGAGAGGGGAGAAGGGGGGAACAGGTACAGGGAGTAAGAAGCATAAATGGTAGGCACAAAATAGACAGGGGGAGGTTAAGAATAGTATAGGAAAGGGAGAAGCCAAAGAACTTATATGTATGACCCATGGACATGAACTGGAGGGAATGCTGGTGGGAGGGGGGTGCAGAGTGGAGGGGAATAAAGGGGAGAAAAAATGGGACAACTGTAATAGCATAATCAATAAAATATATTTAAAAAAAGATAATTCATTGTTAAATGAAGGAGTCACAAAGCAAAACGAGGTGGGTCAAGGAGAAGAGGAAGATCGAGAAATGGAAAACTTAATTGAACAAATAATGAAGGAGAACTTCCCCAATCTGGCAAAGGAATAGACTTCCAGGAAGCCCAGGAAACTCAGAGAGTCCCAAAGAAGGTGGGTCCAAGGAAGCCCTCGCCAAGGCACATCAAAATTACATTACCCAAGATTAAAGATAAGGAGAGAGTCTTAAAAGCAGCAAGAGAAAAGGAGAGAGTTACCTACAAAGGAGTTCCCTTAACACTATCAGCTGATTTCTCAAAAGAAGCCTTACAGGCAAGAAGGGGCTGGAAAGAAGTATTCGAAGTCATGAAAGGCAAGGACCTACATCCAAGATGACTCTGTCCAGCAAAGCTATCATTTAGAATGGAAGGGCAGATAAAGTGCTTCCCAGATAAAGTCAAGTTAAAGGAGTTCATCGTCACCAAGCCCTTATTACATGAAATGTTAAAGGGACTAATCTAAGAGAAAGAAGATCAAAACTATGAACAGAAAAATGACAACAAACTCACAACTATCAATGACTGAACCTAAAAAAAATAAAAACAAAGACGAACTAAGCAAACAGCTAGAACAGGAACAGAATCACAGAAATGGAGATCATGTGGAGGGTTATCAGCCAGCAGGGGGAGGGTAGAGAACGGGGAAACAGGTACAGGGAATAAGAAGCATAAATGTTAGACACAAAATAGACAGGGGGAGGTTAAGAGTAGTATAGGAAAGGGAGAAGCCAAAGAACTTATATGTACGACCCATGGACATGAACTGGGGGGGATGCTGGAGGAAGGAGGGTGCAGAGTGGAGGGGAATAAAGGGGAGAAAAAAATGGGACAACTGTAATAGCATAATCAATAAAATCTATTTTAAAAAGATAATTTATCACTAAACGAAGGAGTCACAAAGCAAAATGGGGTGGGGCAAAGATGTCAAAGATAAATTTAAAAAATAGTTTTTGTCAAATACTATTCTGGATTTCCTAAGGTTAGAAAAATGAAAAGTGTCAACTGAAAAGGTAATCATTCTTTTTTAAAAGGTCTAGATTTGAAAACAACATTTTTTGAGAAAATACAAATCATCCTCCTTACAAGAAAACCATAATTTAAGAGCCTGAGGAAAAAGAAAAAGACTTTCATTCATAAGTAAACTGTATCTCCCAGATACACTTAGGAATGCCTGCTTTTACTGAGTTTTAAAAATCATTGCTTCCGCCTTGCAAACCAACACGAATCCACCATTGATCGATGTTATTTACCTGCCCTGAAGTTTCCCACTGTGTCTTCACCTGCTTCTTTTTTTCTGCAACTCTCAGCCAAGCAGGTTTGAGGAAAAAGGATTAGAACTAAAGTTTGTTCCCTAGTGAATAACTTAACAAAATAAAACCTGCTTTTTCATTCCCATCACACGCTCACAGTCTCTCATTTCTACTTACTTTGCTGATATAATTCAGATTCTCTACCCACCTAGAATGATTTGTCTGAACTTAACCCAATTCCCCTGAACCAAAATCTCATGTGGACATCTCAGAACACTGCTGTGATCAAAGGCCACGTTCTCAAGCCCTTGTCTCTCCTGACCTCACTCAAGCGTCCCTGCCCGGCCAGGGCAAAGCCTTGGGAATTCTCTTAACATAATTTAGAAGTTACATTTATCACTTGTCTTAAAAAACAAGATTATGGAATCAGAGAGATAAATCCATTTTTATAAGTGCCATGTAATTTGCTTTTCCAAACACAGGAAGTATTTCTTGCTCTGCAGGACTAAGGAGACCAAGGGGCCACAGAGTGCCCCACCGAGGGGACCGCCGCTGAGGCCCGCCATGGCAAACTCAGGACGACCCGGCCCACTGCAGGTTCCACCAGGGGAATGTTTCCAATCAGTTAGGAGCACAACAGACTAAACATTGTTAAATCTGAAGAGAGCACCAGACAGTTCGGCTCTACAGGCCCCCAATGATTTTAATTAAGGTGATTATCATCACACCTGCTCTCCTGAGGACAAAAGTCCCTCTTGTGGCTCCGGGGAGCCCACAGAGCTATCAGTTCTGCTTTTAGGGCAGAAGGAAGCCATCAACAGAAACCCAGAGATAAAGCGAGAGTCCGAGCTTACAATATTCCGTAACTCTCGAACGCTTGACACAATTGAGTTGTATTCCGAGGAAATGTTCACGGCTTGTTCTTTCCAGTACTGGAATAGAAAAAGCCATCTGCCACTTTCTTCACTCAAAAACCTCAGGGATCGCCAGGAAGAAGAAGCGAGGGTTGGAATTAAGGCAGGGCGGACAGGGCGCGAAGCCAGGGGCAGCCCCGCCCACTGCACCCTCTTGGCACAAACGCCGTCCCCGCTTCTGAGGCCGGTTTAGCTGAATTCCCAGAGTATCTTAGGTTCACACTCAATGCCATAAGAATCACTTACCCCAAAGTGGACCCTTGAAGGGAATGTGTACCATCACAACAGCACCCGGGTTTTGCAGTGGGACTTGGGACAGCCGCCCCTGCCTTGACTTCTTCTGCGGGAGCCATCGCCTCATTTTCGACCTGGCCCTAAGGCGCTGGTGGGATTCCTCCTCCACGCCGACACAGTCCAAGTCCTAGGAGCCGTTGACCAAGGGCCGCTGGAGAGGACACACACCTTGATGAACTGGATCTCCAGGAATATTTATCTATACTTGCCTCCTCTTGGATGATGTGATGTCCTAGGCGTGGTCACCAGTTCCCATGGTGGGTGAAAACTCCTCCCATCCCAAAGAGTGTTTTTGCTTAATCACTCTTTTAAAATACCGTCTCCCTGTGCTATGTTTTGCCTTATGCAAAAATAGGAAAGTATTTGGAAACCCTAAAGTACATCAAGAGAACTACAGAAGCCCGTGGAGACGTTACCAAGTGCCAGGGGCGTGAGGAGCCCTGCCAGACCCTGAGCTCAGAAGCAGCTGTTGGGAGGAACTAGTACCAAAGCCATTGAGCGGGAAATACGCCTACAGTTGACCTGACCCACCTGAAGAGGTGAACACGGCGTGAACCCTTTACTTTCTTTTTTAAATCTTATACTGCGGTTTGAGTTTTTTGGGTTTTGTTTTGTTTTTTTGAGGTCATGAAAAAGATTTAGAGAATTTGAAGCGTTTTGATGAATAGAAAACGGACATGGAGATGTCCGTTTTAAAAATGGACCGGAACTCCACAGTCCACAGAGATTGAACCCACGTGGCTGTGGCAGCTTACCCAAACGGCACTGCTGTCCAAGCCCTGAAGACGCCCTGGGCTGAAATTTCTTAAAACTCACTTTTTCCATCCCAGAGACTTTCCCCACGCTCTTTCTCAGACAAGCCGACCCATGCAAGGCACTTTCCCCTCCCTCCTTATTTCAAATTGTGGCCCTTTTTCTTTGCTGTAGTCTCTTTATTTTCTCATCAAATTGAGACTTGGGGGCTGGGGGGGCTATGCAGCAGCAAAATAGAAATAACACTCCTTTTAAAAGCAATTCGACGATTTTTTAAAAAACCAAATGCTCTCAATTACCATAAGATGCAGGGACATTATTTTCTTCCCCTAACTGGGTTGAGAGGTGTCTCTAAGTCAGATTCCTAGGGGCATGAATGACACTCGAGGGTGGCGTGGCCCAACGTGACCAGGGCAGCAGGGGACGGGGGGAAGGGGGGGGAGTTGGTGCAGCGCCACCCACCCCGCGGGGAGTTACCGCTCATCCGAGAGGTAATCACTGCCCGGAAACGCTGTGGCTGGTGCTCAACCCTGGACAGGAACCTCCTCAGCGTCTTGCGGCAGTTGTAACCCAGGGTGGTTACATAGATGGTCTTGGGATGCTTGGGGTAGGCCATGGTAATGCTGAGGAAGCGGGTGGCCTTGTGGCAGGGCTTGGAGCGCAGCTCCGCTTTGCAGTTACGCCATGTGCAATTGGGGCTGCAGGTGACCGGCTGGCTGCAGGAGGCCACGGCCACGGCCAGGCCCAGGGGCAGGTGACCGTCATCAATAATGTGCCTCTCTGAGTGCACCTGACCGAGGAAGTGTACGTTACTTCTGTCGGTGGCAAGGGGTCAAACTCTAACCCTTCGCCAAGGGACAGGGGCCATAACTTTGGCGCGCAGGCAGAGACGGGGTGTGGGGGTGGGGAAGCCAGGCTGGGGTCTGGACAGCGGGGGTGGCCGCCGCATCCCGCTCCAGCGCTTCGGGTGCCGGTGCGCGCTTCCCCCTGCCGCCGCGGTCCCCGGCCGCCGAGAGCCCCCAGTGGCTGGGGTTGGGGGAGCAGCCCCGAATCCGGGCTGTCCAGGACGCCGTCGCCCTTCTCATTCGTGTCCACGAGCTCGGGCGCATCCTGCAGGGTCAGCCGGCCCACCACGGCTATGCGCGCAGCGGGGCCCAGCCGAGGCCGCGGACGGGCAAGGGTTAGGGTTAGGGGCGCAGACGCGGGCCGGGGCCGCTGCGCGTCCTGCCTCCCCATGTACAAACCTTCTTTAAATTCCACTAGTTTTTCCACGAATATCCTTTTTACGTCCCAGGATCGAATCCTCTGTACTTACTCATTCTGCCCGCTTAGTCCCCTGCAGTCTGTCAGCATCTCAGGCTTTCCTTCTATTTGTGACCTTGACATTTTGAAGAGTACTTACCAGTTTTTTTGTAGAATGGATCTCAGTTTGGAGATACGTCTTCTCATAACTGGACTGAGGTTCTGAATTTCGGGCAAGGAGATCATAAAAGTAATGTGTTCTCAGCACATCATATGAAAGGGCTTATGATGCCCTATTATTGATGGTGTTACCCCGATCACTATCAAAGTGTCCTCTTTCCAGGTGGCTTCTCCCCCTCTGCTATTGATACCTCTCCTGTCACGTCCATTCTGGGCCTCACTGTTCCAGTCTGACACCCAATTTTCTTGCCTAAACTCCTGCAAATGCCACCTTCTCATTTTGTCGCCCTGCTTCTCATGATTTCCTTCACACTACTGTCAATTTTTTTCTTTGAATTTTTCCAGTTTTATGGAGATATAATCGACATATAATGTTCTATTAGTCCAAAGTATACAACAGAATGATTTGAGATATGTACACATTGTGAAATAATTACCACAGTAATTTTAGTTAATGTCCATCACCTCACAAAGTTATCAACTTTTTCTCGTAATGACAATTTTTAAGATACTCTCTTAGCAACTTTCGAATATACAGTACAGTATTCTTTACTCTAGTTGCCATTATGTATATTACATCCCCAAAACTTATTTATTTTGTAACTGGAAGTTTGTACCTTTTGACCCCTTCACCCGTTTTGCCCATCCCCCACTCCTGAGCCTCTGGCAACCGCCAGTTTTGCCTCTGATCTGTAAGTTCGGGTTTTTTTCCTTAGTCTACATGTAAGTGATATTATACAGTATTTGTCTTTCTCCGTCTTTCTTCTTTCACTTAACATAAAGCCCTAAGAGCCATATCTTGTCAAAACGGCAGGGTTTCCTTCTTCTTATGGCTGAATAACATTCCCCTAAGTGTAGGTGTTTATCACATCTTTATACATTCAGGGACACGAGTTATTTCCATGCCTTGGTTATTGTAAATAATGTTGCAACGAACGTGGGAGAGGACAGATATCTTTCAAGATAGTGATTTTTTTTTCTGATAAGTACCCAGAAGTTTAATTGCTGAATCATATAGTAGTTTTATTTTTAATTTTTTGAGAAACCTCCATACTGTGTTCCGCAGTGACCGCAGAACAATTTCTCTACATTCTTACCATTCTTTTCTCTTCGAAAATCAATATATGTACATATATTTTCTGAAGGGGTGCAAGTGGACATCCTGTACGGTTCTTGATCTCAGAAGAAGTGCAGCTGCTTTGCTGTAGTTCCATAATCACTTCGGCATCCAGGTGCTAAGTCATGCTACAGCTATGAGTCAATTCATCATCTAGGTCTTCCGGTCAGTGATTGGTGGACGCAAGCAAGCTGTAAAAATGGCGTGATGCTATTGGATCTCCTAGTATAAAAAGCCTCCCACACCCCCAGCACCTTTGCCTCTTGTCCCTCTGTGCCCCTCCGTATGCACCCTGCCTGCAGTAGGTGCACAATGCCAGGAGGCGCTGCGGCCCTCTGTGTCGTTGGGGAAACAGACATGAAGATGAAAAGCCCACAAGCTAAGGAGGGTGGAGTGAAAACACAGAAGAAGCTGGAATCCCCGTAGGTATCAGTGAGCAGCTGGGTTAACCGCACCAACTGCCTACCTCTGGACTTCCCATTATAAGGGAACCATGAGCCCCAACTCTCTGTTTGTTTGACACAGCTGAGGAGGATGTGGCCAAGATCGGAGACGAGGTCGGGCCGGGCGCGCGTCCCGCGGCCCCCCTTCTTCCGTGTGCCCTGTCCCAGCCCGTGGCCCAAGCCCCGGCGGGATAAAAGCAGAGTGGCGGTCACCTAGCCGAGGCGTTCGCAGGGAGGGACCCCGCAGCGGGCCTCGCTCCTCCTCCCCTTCCCGCGGGCTGCACGGCCTGGGGCGGGAAGGCCCCTGCATGGACGGCTAATTCGGTAAATCTCAGCGAGCGCACTGCTCTCCTACGTACAAAACCCCCGCCAAAAAGCACGTCGCTACAAACGGTTTAGCACTAGGTTCCCCATAAATACGAGTTGCGTGAAGGGCGAAGGGGAAGCCCCCTTTCCCACTCCCGTTTTGGGCGGAGGGGCTCTCTGGACCTACCGGGTTGCAAGGTGGGTGGAAGGAGGGAAGGGGGTTGGACATGGGGGTGAGGGGAGGGGGAGAGGGTGTTCCCCCTCCAACCTCCGCCCCTTGGTATCAGCGGCCGAAGCCTCTGCACTGCTGTCTGGTTCCCCCTGGGCGGGATTCTGACTTAGACGCTCTCAGTCACAATCCCACAGACGGTAGTTTTCCCCCATTGGCTCCTCAGCCCGGCACACAGCCCCACGCTCTAGACTCCTTGTTGCCTTACCACGTGAACCTCCCACTCTGTGGAGGAGTCAGCAGCCTGTGCCAGGTTGTAGAGGTCAGGACAGGCTCAGGGGGTGTCAGTAACTGAGTTACGCGGCTGTAGGGCGGGGGCTTTCAGTGAGCCTAACTGGTGCCTTCCCCCTGTCCCCCGACGCCACGCCCACATGGAAGATCCACTAGCCTCACCCTCCTGACTCCTGACAGCCGCGCCCTGCTGAGCTGGTGTCCTCCAGGAGGTCTGGGCAGTATACAGACAGACGCCATTGCGTAGCTCCAGGACAGGGGCCATTTTTCCTTTGCACACCCAACTGGTGGAGCGCCCTCCCTTTCCACCATCAAAACTTGGTCAGTGTGGTCTTGATAAACTCTACGGACCTCCCCCGACAACTCCCTGAAATCCCACCCCACCGCAAAGATCTGTGGGCACCCGCAGGTGGCAGCTAGCCTCGGTGTACCCTAGGACACTTGCCGAGTATCCTCAGACCCAGCACTGGCACTGACTTGGAATCTGTATTAATTTGATGAATATCACTTGCCCCCGCCCGATGACTCACTGAGAACCTCCCTCTTGCAACACACCTCCCACCAGAGGCTATTTCGGTGACTGAGCCTAACAGGCAGCAGGCAGAGGCGTATCTCAGGGTGCCTTGGGTCCTTTGCTGACCTGGCCCTTGGTTCGTCGCTGGTGGCGGCAGGTCGTGGTGCACGGCTTGACCCTTCGCACACAAGCCCAGGCACAGCAGAGACGACCACAGCCCGCGGGTTGGTGCGGAGCTTCAAATGGGCCGCCCAGAGCCAGTTACAGGCAGTATATAATATTGACATTCACCAGCATCCCCTTCGCCCGCCCGCCATGAGGCCCCCGAGCCGACGCACCCAGTGGCCAGCTTCGGGCAGCATCAGAGCAGCATCCAGCTGGTTCCACAAAGGGCCCGAACGAAGGGAGGTCCCCGTGGGCACCGGACCCTGTGGAGGTGAATTCTGCTTCAGGGGGCCAGCGACCACATAGCAGCTGGAACTCTGTGGTCAGGGCTGATCTTCATGGTCAGCCAGCCTGAGAGTCGACCCCACACACAGATGGGCCAAGGGCAGTCGAGACTCAGTTACAACAGGAGGGCTCACGTAACCCACACTAGCGACATTCCTGGAGCACCCAGCTCAGGTGATCGAGGAGACTGTGCCACTGGGTCGCACAGGACACCTACTACATAAGGCCATGCTACCAAGACTGAAACACGCAGCAGAGCTACTTAACACACAGAAACAAACACAAGAGGCCGCCAAAATGGGAAGACAAAGAAACATGCCCCAAATAAAAGAGCATGAGAAATCCCCCAAAAAGAATTCAATGGAGTGTACGATAGACACTTAGCAAATACAGGGCTCGGAAAAATGAGACTAGATCACCTTCTTATACCACATGCAAGAATAAACTCAAAATGGGTTAAAGGCTTAAATGTAAGACTTGAAAACATAAAACTCCTAGAAGAAAAGATAGACGGTAAAAATCTCAGACCTTTCTCTTAGTAATTATTTTTTGATATATCTCCTCCAGCAAGGGAAACAGAAAAAAATAAATAGAAGAGACTACATCAAAATCAAAGTTTTTGCCTCGCAAAAGAAACCAACTAAATAAAAAGGCAACTCACTGAATGGCAGAACCTGTCTGCCAATGAAACACCTGATAAGGAGTTAATATCCAAAGTTTATAAAGAATTCATGTAACTAAACACCAAAAAATAAATAAAAATAAAAAACAACCCAACAGTCCAGTTTGAAAATGAGCATGGGCTGATGGGACACTTCTCCAAAGAGGACATACAGGTGGCCAATAAACAGGTGAAACGGTGCTCAACGTCACTAATCACCAGAGAGATGCAATTTAAAACCACAGTGAGATATCACCTCACACCTGTCAGAATGATCATCAGCAGTAAATCAGCAAACAACATGTGCTGGTGAGGATGTGGAGAAAAGGGGGCCCTAGTGCACTGTCGGTGGGAACGTAGACGGGCATAGCCACAGTGGAAAACAGCATGGAGGCTCCTCAAAAAATTAAAAATGGAACCGTCTTATGACCCAGCGATTCCACTCCTGGGTATATATCTGAAAAAACCCAAAACACTAATTTGGAAGAATATATGCACCACTATGTTCACTGCAGCGTTATTCACAATAACCAAGCTATGGAAGCAACCCAAGTGCCCATCAACAGACGAGTGGATAAAAAAAGCAGTGGTCCACCCATGCAATGGGATTTAACCCAGTCATAAAAACGGGCAAACTCTTACCATTTGTGATGGCATGGATGAGCTTAAACGGTGTTATGCTAAGTGAAATAAGTCAAACAGAGACAGACAAAGACCATATGATTTCACTTACATGTGGGATCTAAAGAACAAAACTAAGGAGCCGGGAAAAAGGAAACAGATTGATAGATACAAAGAGCAGGCCGAGGGCTGCCAGAGAGGGGTTTGGGGACTGGGTGAAACACATGGAGAGATGGAGAAGAACACGTTGGTAGTTACAACATGGTCACGGGGATGGAAGTACGTCATAGAAAGTATAGTCAATCATACTGTAATTACTCTGTATGATGCCAGTACTGGAAACACCAGGGGAAACACTTTATAAAGTGTACGATTCTCTGAATGTTGCCTGACAGAAGCTGGCCCAGAGCGGGTCTCCCTCCGGCCGGCCTGTGGTGTGTGGGTTCTTGACTTCATGCAGGAAAGATTTCACAATACAAGTCCAGAGGATTTTGAAAGTATGTTTACTAAAGCAGGAGACAGGGAAACAAGGAAGGGTTTCAGGGAGAAGAAGCAACAGGAGAGCCTGGGCGGGGCTCTGCTTTGGCTCCTTAGTAACGTTGGAGGAAAGGAGTGAGTCAAGGCGGGGCTGCCGTCAGCTCCCTGGGAAGCCAGAGAAAAGGGGGTGCTTGGACACAAGGTCAGAGGGTAAGCCCAGGGTGAGGGGCCACTGCCCACTGCTCCCCTGGTTGCACGTCTCATGGGGACCCTTAGAATTTAGCAGGAAATAAAATGTGCATGTCCCGGAGGGCACGCCCACACCCGGTCTTTGTCTTAAGGGTTTTGATCTGTTTTCCTTGGGCAAGATTCTTAGGGGAGGGTTTCAACAGAACATTCATCCATTTTCCAGGTGCGTTTTTAATACGCTGAGGCATCAGAATGAGAGTATAGTGGAGTTTAGGGTTATTCTTTGGTCTGTATTACTGTTTTGCTTTTATCTTAGGTCTGTCTTGCTCTAATGGGGTTTTTCTTATTTGTTCCCCTGACTGCATCTGTCCTTGGGTTTAGCTGGCACAAACGGCAATAATTGGGTCTCTGTTCTTCATTTTTTCTGACCAGGATGACTTGAGCTATGTATTCTCTGGTTAGAGAGGAGAGGTAAAAACTATTTGCTCTCAACTGTCCTGGTTTACAGGAGATAAGGTTTGTGATTCACTAGCTGGCTGTAAGCTGTTCGAAGTTTTTAGTCATGTTTAATTTTCTTGTCCTCAGTTTGCCCAGGAATGGTCCTAGCTTCTTACTATCCTGCTTCGTGACCACTACGCTGCACACCTGACGCTAATACAAAATAGTATGAAATATAAACGGTAATTGAAAAAAGCGATAAGAAAGCAGGAAAATCCAATTGGAGACATTTTGAAATACACTTGGGTGCCAGCTACTGTGCAGACGTGGAATGACAAGGCTTTCCCATTTACCTCCTCATCTTATTCTGCATCGGCAAGATTTCTAAATTTCGCCCTCTCTTCCACAAATTCCTTTCTTCTCTCTCTACGGTTTTCCCACCTTCTTCAGGAGATTTCGATTTTATTTCAATGTCGTGAGTTTACTTTCTTTCTATCTTTCTTTCTTTCCTTCTCCCTCGGCCCCTTCATCCCTCCCTTTCTTCCCTTCCTTCCACCCTTCATGTGTGACCCTCTGAGCCCTGGGGTGCTACTGCTGCAAGCCCTTCCCAGTGTTCCTCACTTGATGTAAACTGAGTTCCATGAACTGTGGGTCTCTGGCAGCAAAGCACGGGGTGGGGACGGGAGAGCCGGTGGCACCTCACCGGTGGCTTTGAAGACAGCCTTGGGAACACGTCTCTTTCTGTGGTTCCCTCAGATGTGTCTTTCAGTCGTTCCCTGTAGGCATCAGGCTGCTCCTCTTTATTTTGTTTACCATTATCATTTTCAGTTCATTCAAATTTTCTAGGACATATTTTTAAAATAGCTTTTGCGAAGGAGTCCCAAACTCTAACTCAGCTCAAAGGCGATCTAACCATTTGGCTACTCTCGTATGCCAGCCTCTATTCTCAGAAGGCAAGGTAGCCTAAATATTTATTTAATATCTGTCTAAATAGTATTGTTACTGGCTGTGCAGTGTGTGTGTAAAAAAAAAACAACACAGCAGAAACGTTTGTATGGGAAATTTAAACTGCACTGGATGTTCGTCTTTAAATTCGGTAGATTCTGCTTATGTCAGGGACTCTTTTGCTAAATTGATGAGGTTCTCAGCCATCCAGCGGTCCTACCTGTAGTCAGGAAGCTGTTTTAAAGGAAACAGTATGGTTTAAATTTCACAGATGCTAATGGGCAATGGAAACTGTAGCGGACTGGCCGCCCTTGAATGAAGATCGTGTTTGACACTTGGCCTAATTAAGAAAAGGACGAAGATTTCCCATCTGACAAAACCACCATCTCCCCCAGTGAAACTACTTCCAATTCAGCAGAGATCAGTGAGCGACTCTTGTCGCTTGACAACGTTTAGGCAGTATTATAGGTGATGCTTGGCAGCCCACGAAATCAAGGACACTTTTGATATTTAATCTGAAATTTTATATATTCAGTATATCATTTGGGCTTATAAGGAAGTTGTGGCAAATACATATATATTTAAACTTGATCTTTACATGAATCCTGGAATCCTTATGCCCCTTATCTTGGGCTTGGATAATAAGTGCATTAACGCTTGGAAGCCTTCTAGAAGCGAATAGGAGTTCCACTGAATTTGAGAGACTTATGTCCTTTATTTCTAACAGTCTTTGGAGAGGACCTATTCTTACTAATTTGAATGTAATTTTGAAAGGGGGAGAGAGAATGCATCTCCTGAGCCCCCGGAACTGACCGGGCTTCGCCAGCCGGGCCTCGGTCGCCTGCTGCGGAACGATCTTACAGAACGTCAGCTCCAGGTAAGGCTGCCCTGTGGCTCTCACCCGGAAAGGCAAAATCGGGCTGCTCTAGAACCATGTCTGAAGAAAAATGAAAACATGAACGTTGCCCAAACCACAAAAACAACCAAGCATCCCCCCATCCTAGCTAAGACGAGTGATTGCAGCCTCCTTACCAATCGCGGCTTTAACGTCACGCTAGGTTTCTTCCTTCCAGGTGACACTTGTTAAGATGGCCAATCATAGAATTATCCCAGCTTCCTAACAGCACCCAACCCAAAGCAAATGCTCACTTCCTTAAACCCTCCTCAGAATAGCCTAACATAAGCCCAAAACCCACAGTAAGTCCTTTCTAACACCCTCTCTTAGACACGCCGCAGTCCCCCACCGTGTGTGACGTCTCCGGCACTGCACCGAGCAATACACTTACCCTGTTCGATCCCGGGTGTGTTTCTGGCCACTTTTGGATGGGCGATATTGACAAAAGAAGTGCCTCACTTTTCTTTCTTCTTCTTTTTTTCTTAACCCTCACTGGAAGGCATTTTTTCATTGCTTTTAGGGAGAGAGAGAGAGAGAGAGAAAAAAAACATCGATCAGTTGCCTCCTGTATGCGCCGGGACCTGGGATCAAACCCGAAACCCAGGCATGTGCCCCGACCAGGGGGGCGGAATCCGACACCCCTTGGTGCATGGGATTATGCTCCACTCAGCTGAGCCTCAACTCCAGCCAGGGCAGGAAGTGCCTGTCCTACCTACTCCTCCATAAATCCACACCAACCCTGGAGTGACAAGCGGCTTCAAGCCTAGTCATTGTTTTACCACTAAGAAAGTTTTCATCTTGGCTAGGGGTTCTAGAATCTTATTCCTCAGTCCTCATTTTTCAATTCACTCAAGTTATAATACTCGAGAAAACGTATTCAAACGACGGAAGAATCTTACCACACTTGTGGGCATGCCGATGAGTTTCAAGGACGTCTTCCCCTGGGACATATCGCCCAGTCCTACTCTGGGTATGGATGTTAAAAGCTACTCGGCTCCCAGGGGAGGTATTTATACTCCAAGGGTGTTTTTTACCTATATTTCTATTTTGTTACGTATTCATTTTGTAATAGCTCGCCTCATAAAAATGTGGGGAAGGCAGGTGTCAGCACTCAAGTCTTCCTGCCAGCACTGAAAGCTTTCCCTCACATCTTGACTTAGCTTATTTGTGTATTTCCGTGAGGTTTCCGTATTCCTTATAAGGAAAAGAAAGAGCCAGACCCTCACAAGCAACTTCAGGTTGTTCAGACGGGCCGGTAGGGCCCCACCTGGTCCTTGTTGGTGTTCTTTCACAACCGCACCAGAAGGTGGCGCCCTGCCCCTAAGTTAAGGCACCTTCCTTAGGCTCGAAGCGCCTACACCCCACGGTGGACCTCTCCAGGCTCTATCCCAATTCTTCAGCAAAGTTGGGGCGGGGGACCGCGTAGCCATTTGAGCCTCACCCACCCCCAAATGACGGCGATGGTGACTGACTTTATTGACGTATAACTGACCTATAACATTGTGTAAGTTTAGCTAATGCCTCTAACATGTCACATAATTATCATTTCCTTTTCACGTGGGAACAATTAAGATCTAGTCTTTTAGCAACTTTGATGTTTATATTACTGTGTTAAAAATACAGCATTGTAAATACATCTGTTACAGATGAATCATAAAGTATTATAAACATCAAGTTATTACATCACGGTATTATAAATACATAGATTACAAATAAATAATATAAATTACAAATTAATAATACAGTAATACAAATACAAATCAATAACACTAAGGTGGCAAACATATATTACTTAAAAATTCTTTGAGGTGGTTTTTATCAGGGTGTAGAAAGAATGGGCACTGTTATCTATAGTTATTGGTCTTTTTTGTTGAAAGTGCAGCAGATATATGTGACTACACTCATGATTCCTGCCTCAGTAAGAAAACTGAAGAGCCCTGGCTGGTGTGGCTCAGTGGATTGAGTACCTGCCTGCAAATCAAAGGGTCACCGGTTCGAATCCCAGTCAGGGCACATGCCTCGATTGTGGGCCAGGTCCCCAGTAGGGGGCGCAAGACGCAACCGCACGCTAATGTTTCTTTCCTCCACTTTCTCCCTCCCTTCCCTTCTCTCTAAAAATAAGCAAATAAAATGTTCTTTTTTAAAAAAACCCTAAAGTAGAGGTAATGAAGAGAAGGCAGAGTTTAAAAAAAGAAAGAAAGAAAATTGAGGAACACTCATTGTTCTCTCCTGGTTACTGATTAAGTCAGAGAAGCTGAAGCAGCATTTCCTTTCTCTTTTTCCCCTCTCGACCATAAACCAATCAGAGGATGCGTGGATGGCCGTTTCGACCATCATCTGGTGCCGTGAAGCTGGGAAGGCTCGGTCCTAGGAAGCCACCTGCAGTTATAGTGGACGGTATTCTGCATTTTTATTTTGACCGATGAGGAGAAAGAGGCTTTTAGGCAACTTGGACTATGAGCAAAAGTGTTGTTACTGCTGCTGTTGTAAGAATGGCTTCCCCACAGTGTTCAGTCCAGCATAGCTCTCCCAGCGAATGAGGAAAAGGTCTCTGGGTCATTTCTAATCCACAGGCTATCGTGATCCAAGTTCTATTAGTTCTGTTATGACTCTTTCTTTCTCATTTATTATAACATTTACATAATGAACAAGAAACAATAACCCAACAGCAAATATTAGGCTCATAGTATGTGACTAAATGTTAATAGTGGGAAAAAGTGTTTTGAATTTCTTCGGCCAAATACCTAGAAGTGGGATTGCCAGGTCATAAGAGAGTTCCAGTTTTAGCTTTTTGAGCTAAACTCCATACTGTTTTCCATAGGGACTGCACCAATTCACAGTCCCACCAACAGTTCATGGAGGGTCCCTTTTCTCTGCAACCTCACCAACAGTTACCGTTTTTTGATTTATTGATGGAATCCAAAACACTAATTCAGAAAATTATCTGTACCCCTGTGTTCGTTGAAGCATTATTTACAATAGCCAAAACGTGGAAGCAACCGATGTGTCTGTCAATAGACAATTGGGCGAAGAAAAAATGTGGTACATACAATGGAATATTACTTGGCCATCAGACAGAATGAAATCTTACCATTCGTGACAACATGGATGGACCTAGAGGGTATTATGGCAAATGAAATAAGTCAAACAGAGAAAGACAAAGACCGTACGAGCTGCTTTGCCCCCTACCGTATGATTTTACTTATATGTGGAACCTAAAGAACAAAATTAAAAAACAAACAAAATGGAAACAGACTCATAGGCACAGAGAACAGACTGATGGTTGCCAGAGGAAAGGGAGGGTCAGAGGGTCAGGTGAAAAAGGTGAAGGGCTTAAAGAGTGCAAACCAGCAGTTACAAAAGAGTCACGGGATGTAAATTACAACATAGGGAATACAGGAATATTGTAATAACCGTGCACGGTGTCAGATGGATGCTAGACTCCTTGGGGGGATCACTTCATAAATTACGTAAATGTCTAGCCACTATGCTGTACACATAAAACTAATACAATAGAGAATGTCAACTGTAATTGAAAAATTAAAATTTAAAATAGTGGAAAAAAGCCTGAGAGTCGCTAGTGAGGAATCAGTGTCCTCGCCAGAGTGAATGACTAGAAAGTCACTGTCTAGTAAGTGGGGGAGTGGAGCAGGCTCTCAGACGAACTTGGCTTTGTCTGGCCGGGGAGGGTGTGTGCGCTTTCTGCATAGATGTAACAGGGGGACGGGTATAAGAGTGTTAATCAGTTTTACTTTATATTCCTATTCTATCCCATATTACATCATTTTTAAAAATTATATTTATTGATTATGTTATTACAGTTGTCCTGAATTTTCCCCCTTTGCCCCCCCCAAATAGCACCCTCCCCCACTCCCTCAGGCACTCTGTCACTGTAACTCAGAGGGAAGTCCATGTGGGAACTGTTTTTCTTGGTAAAAAAAACAAAGTTTTTACAGTTTGTGTTGTTGCTTCCCTGCGAGGAAAAGCCTCAATCCCGTGTGAGAGCACGAAATTAATAAAAATACATATTTATATCTTTGAGATGGTGGCCTTTGGATAAAATTCATCTGCTGTATCTCAAAAGGCCCAGGGGATAAAGGAAAATGCCCCTGGGACCCACAGAGGGACATTCCAGGGTTGTATCGAGGGCAAACTAAATAACAGTTACAAGCTTCGTGAGCCACTGTGGGAGAAGGTTCCCTCATGACATCATTATTGTTCCCCCATGACATCATTTTGCCTGGTCCCCAGGAGGCCAGTCATGTTTATATTAACATATGTACCTGTGTTCCACAGGCAGAATGGGCCTTTTATTAGGTCCAATCCACAGTTGTCGATTACTATTAAAATTTCCCTCTTTGGTTTCTATACCCATTTCTCCTTCTCTGTGGCAGTTTCCCGAAATTTTCAAAGAGAGCTTGTAATGCATTCTGTGGGCCAGGCACTCGCACGTCGGGACAACCTCATCATTCAGGGTTGCTTGCCAAGCAGCTCCGTCTGCCAATTGTTTTCCTTGTGCTTCCATAGTAAACGCTTTAGAGTGGCCTGATATCTTGATGATTGCCCATCATTTTGGTTGTTGAATGGCCTTAATAAATCTGCAACCTCTTGTCCAGATTTAATAGGTTGCCCTGAGTAGGTCGAGAAACCCGGGTAGGTTTCCACGAGATGCCAAAGTCATGAGGTGCGGTAGAAGCCCGTCAAACCTTTGGCTAGATGACAGGCCCAAGGTGAGGCAGTTAGTTCAGCCTGCTGTGCTGATATTATTCTTGGCAGATAGGAGCTTTCGATCGCATCTTCCAAAGAGGCAGTGGAAATTCTGGTTGAGGTGGCAGCCTAGGTAAACATGACACTCGCCTTTTCCCATGAGTTGTAATCAAAATTATGACTAAACTACAGAACCACCTGAAATCTAGCTCAGTGCAAGTGCTGTAACTAAGGAATTAAAGAAGCTACACTGAGACTGGTAAGAAGGGACAGAGACATCGAGCAGGTGGTCCGACAGCCATGTGTGGTGGATAAAAATTGGGAGGGATGTCTCCAGTGGTGCCCCCTGAGGAGCACGGGGTCCCAGCCCTGCAACCTGACCCCTAGCCCAGGCCTCCAGGGCCAGAAAGGTAAGTCCCTATAACTTCTGGCTGTAAAAACTAGTCGGGAGCGAGGCTGAGGGCAACAGAGTGCTGCTGGTCCCAGGCAGTTCCTCTGAAAGGGTCTGCACATGGACTTACTCAGACTCACTCCCTCTGAGCTCCAGCGTTGGGGCAGCAGCCTGAAAGGCACCAGAAGCAAACGGGGAGGAACCAAATTGTCTGGCATCAGGGCAAGAGCTGACGGGGCAGCTTTCTCTCAGACAGAAGTACTGGCAGAGGTAATTTTTCTTTTGCTGCGCCCTCGTCCCTCAGAGCAGGCAGGTGGGTGCCATATCTGAGACTCCATCAACCTGGCTCCCACTGTTTGCGTCACCCTGGTGATTCCTCAAGGCCCCGCCCCATTCGAGCTATCTCCAGTGGCTCATGCTTCAGATTTTCCTAAAGTATCTCAGACAAGCAGCACCTTGCCTTAGCATGCCCCACCCCTCTGGCTAAGTGGCTTCAGGCCCAATGCTGACAGCAGCAGCCTTGGTTCACAGCCTGGCCACATGATCTATATGTTGATTAGTTGCTGAATTCAGGTGGCCCTGGGCAGAACATAGGTGATGGCTGACCTTGGCCTACACTTTTGGGAGACCTCAGAGCCAGCGCACCCAGTGGACAGCTTCACACCACATCAAAGCATCATCACCCACCCACAACCACAAGCAACACACCCAAGGGGTAGACTCAGCAGGCACCAGAGTACTGCTGAAGTAAGTCCTGCTCTGTGGGGTGGGCCCCCACACAGCTGGTACCTCCGAGGTGGTCAAAGGTCGATGATCGCGGCCAGTCCTTGCAGCTGATTAGCCAGGAAATGCATCCTTCCCATTGACATGCCAATAGCATTGAAGCCTCAGCCACAGGAAGAGGTTGGACATAACCTACACAGGGGGTGCACCTTGAGTGCCCACCTTGGGGAATTGGGAAGGCTGTGCCTTTGGACCCTACAGGACACCTACTACATCAGGCCACTCCACCAAGTCCGGGAGTTGTAGCAGCTCTACCTAATACATAGAAACAAATGCAGGGAGGTTGCCAAAACAAAGAGACAAAGAAACATGGTCCAAATGAAAGAACGGATCAAAACTCCAGAAAAAGAACTAAACAAAATGGAGACAGGCAACCTACTAGATTCAGAGTTCAAAACACTGGTTATAAGGATGCTCAATGAACTTAGTGAGAACAGCAACATCATCAAAAAAAAAAAGAAAAAGAAAAAGAAAAAGGACCAGCAAGAAATGGATACACTGACTAAAGTGAAGAATTACAGGGAATGAACAGTAGAGGAAGCCAAGAATCAAATCAGCAACTTGGAATATAAGGAAGCAAAAGACACCCAAACAGAAGAGCAAAAAGAAAAAAATCCAAAAAAATGAGAATATTGTAAGGAGCCTCTAGGACAACTTCAAGTACACCAATATTTGTATCATGAGGATGCCAGAAGAAGAAGAGAGAAAGCAAAAACTTGAAAATCTGTGGAAAAATAATGACAGAAAACTTCCCTAACCTGGTGAAGAAAATAGACATACAAGTCCAGGAAGTACAGAGAGTCCCAAACAAGATGAACCCAAAAGGCCCACACCAAGACACATTATAATTAAAATACCAAAGGTTAAAGACAAAGAGGGAATCTTAAAAGCAGCCAGAGAAAAGCAGTTAGTTGCCTACAACAAGGTCCCATAAGACCATCAGCTGATTTCTCAACAGAAACTTTTCAGGGCAGAAGGGATTTGACAAGAAATATTCAAACTGGTAAAAAGCAAGACCCTACAACAAGGATTACTCTATCCTGCAAAGCTATAACTTAGAATCGAAGGGCAGATAAAGAGCTTCCCCGGCAAGAAAAAGCTATAGTTCATCACCACCAAACCAGTACTACATGAAAACGTTAAAGGGTCTTCTTGAAGAAGAAGACAAAGATGAAGACAAAGGAGAAGGGAAAGAAGAAGCAGAGATTTAAAATTTTAACAATAAAATGTCAACAAATACATATCTATCAACATCTGAATCTAAAAAACAAAATAAACAAACAAGCAGAACAGAAAAAGAGTCATGGATACAGAGAACATTTTGACAGTTGCCAGATGGGAGGAGGTTAGGGGGACAGGTGAAAAAGGTGAAACGATTAAGAAGTACAAACTTGTTGTTACTGCATAGTCATGGGGGATGTAAAGTACAACGTAGGTAGGGAATATAGTCAATAATAGTCTAATAACTATGTATGGTATAGAATGGGTGAGAGACTTATCAGGATGATCATTTAGTAAGTTATGTAATGTCTAATCAGTGGGGTGCACACCTGAAATTAATATAATAATGTACATCAACTGTAACTGAAAACTAAAAATGATCTAAAAGTGAAAAAAAAGAGGAAGTGGCATATCCAGCGTGATAATATCCCTGCTTATCCCTGAAATAGGATCCATCAAAAAACCAAATGAACTCCGCTTTATCAATAGGCATCTCCTTTAAATCATTCCCATGAGGGAGGAAAGAAATGAGTTCATAGAACACAGTCTCGGCCCTCTTTGTCTGGTGGGAAAGGAAGTAAAGTAGCAGGGGTAACGATGTCGGGTGCAGAAAGCAGCCCTTCATCAAATGCTGACCTGCTGACCAAGTAATGCTAGTATAGTGAGAGTATAAGGGGGTCTCAGTTGAACGTGGACAGAGTTAAGGGAACTCCCCTGACAATTTCTTCAGTGGCCTTGTGTAACAGTGACGCCGTGGAGATGGTCTCATGCCCGGGGACAGCCCTTTTGCTGCTGAATCTAGTTGTTGACTATAATACCCTATAGGCTAATGGTGATCGCCGTGTTTGGGGATGATCGCACCCAAAGCGTTTCCTTTATCCTAGTGTACAAAAAGAAAGAATGGCAAATCGTATCTAGGGGGGTCCAAGAGCAGGAGCTGGAGTTAAGTTGGTTTTTCACCTTCCGGAGTCTATTTGGCCAGGTCGGGTCGATCCGAGTTGAACAGGGCATATAGAGGTTGAACAATAAGTGAAAAGCATAGCACCTGATTTCTGCAATGACCTGTTAGTCCTCGAAGTGATCTTAATTGTTTCTTTGTTTTGGAAGTGAAAGCTAAAAGTCACTTGATTCATTCAAGGTTCATTAATAGTCCATCCTATGGTATTAAACTTCCAAGATATTTTATTCTGAGCAGGCAAAACCGAATTTGTCTTTAGAGACCTTCTGTCCCCTTGAAACCAATTATCACGATAAGTAAACGGTATCTTCTTGAGAGCCTGCCAGTTGCGGAAATAGAAGTAGATCATCTACATATTGAATCAATGTAGAATATTGTGGAAATTTACAGTCGTCTAAGTACTTTTAAACATTTGAAAAAAAGTAAGTGGGACTTGCAGCATATCTCTGGGGCATAATACTCCATGTATATTGGTATTTTTCCAAGGCAAAGGCAAAAGATATTGACCGTCTTTGCCTACTGATTGCTGAACCACGCACTCCCTAAGTCTACCACTGAGGAATTATTACCATTTATCAGGATGGGAGAGAGTAAGGTGTGTGGACTAGACTATAGAATGTTGAGGAACTGCGATAATATTTACAGCACTTAAACCTTGTGCAAGTCTTACGGCCCTTCCCCATCAGCATTTTTATCAGGAGGGCGGACATACTGCAAGGATCAGTGCAAGTAATTACCCACCCACCCTTTCCTAAGGAGGTTCTGGGTAATGGGTGTGATTCCAGTTAATGCCGCCAGTCTTAATGGGTATTGCAGAATATTGGGCAAAGGGATTGGTCACATTTATAGTTAATTTCCTTGATAGGAGTGTCTGATTTGATTTTTCCCACATCTGAGGTAGAGAGTGCCCAGAATCCGTCAGGCACACTTTGTAATATTTGTTCACTTTCCAGCCTTTTTTCTTCTTCATCTGTTTGTTTTATAATCATTATCCTGTCATTTGTCCGATTATAGTTCAAATCTGAACTCCCTACTCTTAAAAACATTTCACCTTTTTGTGAAAAATTAATGTGGTCTGCATGAGTTTTTAAAGATTCTCGGCCCTAACGGCTGTCAGAGGGAAGGTGGACTGCAGGGCTGGATGGGAAAGGAGAAGGGATTAAGAAGAAAAAAAAACACACACTTGGATTGCCACACCTCACGTGTGTTTCCCAGGCAAGCCTTTCTTAAATAAAATGATCTTCAGGGGGTTCCCTATGGGACCACCTCACGTCATGGGATAGACTGCCTGATACCCCCTAGTTCCCGCTTACCTGGGAATGCCTGAGGCTAGAAGGAGCCAGTATCCCTTTTCTTAGAGATGAACGTATAATAAGTTCAGGCTCTCGTCATAGGTATCGTTCAGTCTTCGTCTTCAGACCAAACAAACAGGCATCCAACTCCTTCATCCCTTATTCCTCTCTGGCTTCCTTCCCAAGGAGTCACTTTTATCCCTCACTCTCGGAAGGTATAGCAGCCCCAATAAAAATCGGGAGCTACAACCCACTGAGGAGGCTGGGGTCCAGGAGGACCCACCAGCACACCTGAAAGGAGACGAGAGGCTGGGGGCGTTCAAGGGGCCTGTGCTGGTGCTGGGCACCTGATCCAGTCAAACATGAGGTGGTCTGGGTGGGGTCACTCTGGATCCTGCCAACTAGGACAAGTAAACATCAACAAAAAGAAAATGAACCCTTGAAAATATAAGATTTCTTAAAAGAAACAACAGGGTGGCGATTGACGGTGGGAGCTGGTGGTGGGCGGGGCTGGGGAGAACAATGGGGGGAAATTGGGACAACTGTAATAGAATAACAACAAAAAAAGAAAGAGAAAAATTCCAGGTTCACAGCAAATTTAACAGAATGGGCAGAGATTTTTTTATACCCCCTGCTCCTACAGACGTAACTTTTCCCATATCAACTTCTCTCACCAGAGCGGCACATTCGTTAACAATAGATAAATCTACATTGACACAACATGATCACCCTAAGTCCAAGCTTACATTAGTGTTCATTTTTGGGTTGTCCATTCTGGGGCACGGATAGATTTATGATGACATGTATCCACCGTTACACTATCATACCAACCAGTTTCACGGCCCTACGTATCGTCTGTGCCCTGGTCACTCAT
>PVJD01011750.1:0-44211 GCA_004026545.1 Mormoops blainvillei | reverse complement strand
CCATGACATTACCCTACAGTGATAAGTGCCATGATGCTAACCCAGCCTGGATGGGGAGCTGGGAAGGAGGAAATCACGTGAGGCCTCTGGAGGACTGGAAATATAAGCTGGCTGGGAAGGATGAGTGAAAGTTAGCTAGGCGGAGAGAATGGAGGGGCCTGCCAGGCAATGGGAACTTCTTAGAAAAGACCTGCAGGGAGGAAAGAGCTGAGCTTCTAAAGAATTGGCGACCGGTTAGTAGGGCTTGCGCAGGGAACAGAGACGAGGGAAGACGGGGAGAGGCCGGGGGAGACTCAGGCTGGTGCTGCGAGCCTTCCTGAGGCTATCTGGTGGGCAGACCGGTAAGCCAGAAGACAGCGGCAAAATGGTGGTAGGTGTCGTTGAAATAATTTGATGGGGGCAAAAATCAGCTCTTAGGGAAACTTCCATTTATGTATTGCTTTTACTTTAAATTACATCGATGATGGTTCCTATAAGCTTTGTAATGTTTAGGGTCTCTCAAGGTCTGCATTAAGCTCTGATTGTGAGCGCCTTAAGACCACGGTAGCAAGGTGTTAGCCAAAGCTCACCTTACTCTTTGTTCCACCTCAGGTGCAAGGGAAGCTGGGTCGGAAGCACGAACGGGCCTGGCTGCCTCCATGCGGGCCCAGCCGGCCCAGAGGAAGGCAGAGAAAAGTTGGGTACTGTTCTTGGTTTCTCCTTAGACTCAGGCTGTCCGGGTGCCTCAGGTTGACCCAGGTGGGGTGGGGACAAGCAGGCAACCAGGTGGCTGGATCTCAGAGAAAGAGGCGCACTTCTCCCCCGGTGCTGCCGCAACCTCGTAGGGCTGCAAACCGACTAGATCCTCTCAGTGGCCAGAACCCGGATTCTTCCCTAGGTCTTTAAACATATTCAGGCAGACTCTCGGTGTGGCAGCCGTCCCTGCAGGGCGGCGCATAGCAGAGCACCCAGGAGAGCAAAAGCTCTCTGACACCCAGCCTGCCCAAGGTTCACCACTGCAACCCCTTCACCTCCTCTCCCCTGATGCCCCTCTGCCACTCTGTGCAGCCTGCTGCCCTGTCCTTTAAGGTGTAGACGCCCTCTCCAAACCTGTACTCCCTCAAACCCCACAAGCGGTGTGCAGGGGTGGGGGTGGGGGCGAGGGAGGCAGGATCAAATCGGGTAGTTACCATCTCCGCAACCCCCGCCCCGCCCCCCGCCAATGCAACCCCAGCCTCTAGACTAGCCGAGCAAATCCGAGGCCACAAAGAGACAGTTCCTTCTTGTTGTTTTTAAATAAGGGACCTGTAGTCAAGACGACTCAGTGGGTTGTCAAATACCCCTCCCACTCATCCTCCTTTCCTTCTATCTCCTCTACTAGCCTGCCCCTCTTTCTCTTTTTAGGGTCGTCCTTGTTTTACGACACAGTGGAATACACACATGCATTTTCACAGTAAGAGGTTGAAACAATACATGCGTGCGATTAGGAAGCAAAACGTCATCCTTTTGCACTCCCACTCCCCCACTCCTGCGATTTCCTCTTCCCCTTCCCAGGAAGAATGCCTGCCAGCACTTTGCTATGCACCATTTCATCCCCGTTCACACACATATAAATATATACAGGTGGGTATATGCAAATATGGCTTTATTATAGATGTGCGTATACATACACACACACATATATAACCTTTTGTTTTTATATAATTGGGGCCACATCATAAGTATTCGGCAAATTCTTATTTTCACATAGTAATGCGTTTGGGGGAGCTGTCAATGACAGGGCATATGGGTGTTTTGCACATAGCCCTACCTCATTCTGACCTTTGCACGTTCCAAACTGGAAATCTCATGGTTTTTTTAACCTCTCATCATTGTGTCACATCTATTCATTAGAAGCAAACTACAGCCCTTTCGAAGGGTGGTTTGTCAAAGAATGTGTGAGCATATTTTAAAACCACTAGTACTACCCTATACATAATTTTTACATAGTTGTACAAATATTTCCTTAGTATAGATTCCTAGAAACAGGATTGTTAGGTCAATTGATATATGCGCTTTTAATTTCGATAACTCCTGTTTGTGTCAGACACTGTTAATTGCCCCCTAACCTCCATTGTCTCTCTCCTTCCTTTTCAAAATAGAGCTCCTGAGTTTTTGCTGGACATTTTGAGTTATATTTCCTAGGTTCCTTTGCTGCTGCATGGGACATGTAACCAAGTTCTGGCCTGAGGGAAGTAACGTGCGAAACTTCTGGGTCACGCCCTTAAAGAGGCTGTTAGCCTACTTTTCCTTCCCCCTGGAGAGTGCTGTTTGGAGAACAGATGTGGTGGGAGATAGCTCCCCCCACACGATTGAAGGCTGCAGCCTTGGGAATGGTGGGGTCACTACAGGAAGAACGTGGGTCCCTGGGTGACCTTGTGGAGATGAACGCCCCTTCTTCCCAGGACTTCCTACCAACTCAGACTTTTGTTGAGAGAAAAATAAAACTTCTGTCTTGTTTAAGCCACTGTTATCTACTGATGAATTTTCAGGTATCAGCAAAGCTATGTGAGGGACACTCGGCCCAGTTGAGGGTGCTTTAACTGATGCTGTTGAAATTATAATTTTTAGGGAGCTGGTCTCAATTTCCTGTTCTCCCCCACCCCCCGGTGTTCTCTCCTCTCTCCTCTCCCCTATCCTCTGTTTTATTTCTGTCTATCCTTGCCTAAATGGCCATCTGAGTCCCTGATGATTCAATGTGATTACAGTTCCATAGGCAGGTGCGTCTTGTTTAGTCACATTAAAAATAAATCACTTGGCCACACACAGTCGATGCATCAATCTGTTACTTTCCTCTGCTTTCCAGGAACAGATTGCTCAAAAAGCAAGTGACTGTTGGGTGGAATTTGAGCAGGAAAAGGAGCACGACGGAGTGAACTGAGCCCTTCCAAGCTTGCCCGTCAGACTTCCCACCTATCAGAAAAGGAATCAGTCATGCCCGTAATTATGCCAATCACACAACATCAGGCTACATTCTTAGGATCAATGACAGGGAGCTGTGGAAGGAGATGAACTTTGGGAGGAGACACGGCGCTTGTGTTCACTGAACACCTACTATGTACCAGGCCCTGTGCTGCTTGTCTTTGCATCTGTTCCTTTCCAAGGGAGATCAGGGCCCTAGCTGGGGGACTCTGGGCAATTTTGCCTTTAGGGTCTCGTTTCTTTAGACTAGACACATTACATCATTCCCTAATAATTCTTTTTGTACAATGAAAAAGCCGTGGTGTTAGACAGACCTAGCTCCACCACCATGGGCAGATTTCTTAACATCTCTCCGCCTCACTTTCTTCCTTTCTAAGACGGAGATGGAGAATAGGATCAAATGAGGTAATGTATCTAAGACATCTTATAAATAGGCAGCTAAAACATAATGATGTTTACTCTCTCCTTCATAACATACACACAACTTCATCCTCTTCAAGAGTTTGTAATTTTTATAGGTTGGGGTGGCAGTGTTCCAGGAGGGCTGTGCGTGTGTGTTTCATATTCTTGATGAAAACAGTCTGAGGGAGAGAAAACCAAGTCTTTTGTAGAAATCTTAGCCTTTCAGAAAATCAGACCCTGGCCTTGATAAAATGCCGTTGGGATTCAGTCAGAGGCAAGTCAGTGTCAAAGGCATTGCCCAGCGAACCCTCCCTCTCCATAGTCCCGGCCTGTGTGCTCTCCTTCCCCATTGGATCTGGGCTGGCCTGCGGCTCACTTTAACAAATAAAATGTAGCAGAAGTGACTGTGGACAGTTCTGGGACCTTAAGAAGTCCTAGAAGTCTAAACTTTTGTGTTTTCAGAGGCCCTGGGCCAACATGTGCAAAACTTGGTTTCTCTGTATTAGAAAGGTCCTATAGACAGACACGTGGAAAAAGAGAACATGTGGGCAAATAAAGAGTCCCACCAGTCCTGGTTGCCAACTGAGCCCAGCCTTCCAGCCACCCTTCTAAGGCACCAGGCTGATGAGTGACCCATCCTGGATGCTCCAACCCAAACCAACCCCCAGATAGCTGTGGCCCCAGCTGGTATCATATAAAATCCGAGAACCTCCCAGCTGATCCAAGTCAACCTGCGGACTCCTCGGTCCTAGAATGGTTCCCTAAGCCATGAATTTTTGAAGCCGTGTATTACACAGCAATAGAGAGTTGAAAGAGTCAGCAATATTTTCAAGCTTTCGCTGCCTACCAAACCATGTGTTCTCATTATGAGAGATACAGAGGAACCGTCCTCTGGAACTTAGTTGGGAAGGACACCCAGTGTGCTCAAAAGCACCACGCAAGCAAGCTATTTAGTTGATGGGGTTGGGAGGGTGAGGTAGGGAACACTCCTTAGAGAAAAAGTGTTCTGACCTGGATCGTGAAAGAAAGGGCAGATGGTATTAGATGACATTTCCAAGAAAGGGGGTGGTGGGGCACTGATAGCAACATGGCAAGAAAATGAGGAGCACAGAGAGAGCGGGTGGAGAAAGTCCAAGCTCGATGTTAGCTGAATATCAAAAACCGGAGCTAAAAAGAGATCTTGCCAAGTCAGGTTCTAGGCCTGCAGCAGGAATCTCAGGAAAGCTGGTTATTTCATGCTCTGTACTGTCTCCTTTCCATTCGGTAAAAATACAACTTGCGAATGGCAGCATCTCTTCCCTGCTGAATTATATATGCTCAGCTTGTGACTGTGGAGTCTCTTGAGGAAAAGTTCCTTTTCAGCACCTCCTGCAGGGAGCTCAGGAGGATGGGCAGAACCTGTTTGCAGGGAGTCCTTTAGGTGTCCCCCAAGGACAGCTTGCGGAGGGCGGGAAGTGAGGTTGGCAGGGCCCCTCCACGGAGCTGGAAGCTTAAAAGGCTGTGAAAGCAGCAGCCTCAACCAGAGCTAATTGGTTGGTAATTAGCAGGTTAATGGCTCACATCAGGGATAATGCAAGGCTGGAGCCATGTGGCAGGAAATGACTTTAAAGTGCCCCCTCTTTGCTTCCCTCCCCTCCTGGTGTTTGGTGGGTCTTCGACACTTTCCTCCCTGGGAAGAGCTGGGTCCTGTTTGCCTCCTCAGCTGTGGGGGTCACGGCCAGGCCAGAGGGCTAGCGTGGAGAAACAGTAACTCCCAAGAAACTGAGTCACTCTGCCCTTTCCTTGCAGAACAGGGAGGGATGCAAGTGCAAGTTGGAGGGGGGAGGGGGCAAGTGGTGCTCCCTCTAGGCAGAAAAAAGGTGAGGTTTGGGGGGCCACATGGCTTATCACAGCATCTTGTTTTGAATATTAGGATGGCAGCTGAGTTTGTGGGTCCACCAGTTTACTCCATTTATAATCTCAGCATGCACTGTTGCTAATTTTTATAGAATCTAGATGAATCAGTTAGGAATTTGTTTAGTTGTAAGTAATACATCTCCCCACTGATAATGGCCTAAGCAATAAGACACAAAGAATTCCCTCGATCCACAAAGAATTATTGAGAGGTGACCACGTGCCAAGCACTGTAGCCCAGGTGAGAGCACGGGTCTGTCCCTGCCCTGAATGTCCAAATAATCTCTGTCTTTTTCCTCCATTCACCCTGTCATTGCCTTCTGCCTCATGGCCGTTGGGTTGCTCAGGAAGTCCAGGAATCTCAGTCAAGACAGGAAGCAGGAGATACAGGTGGCATCAGCCTCACCTGTTCCTTTATCAGGAGAACGAAGCTTTCCCAGAACCCCGAGCAAACTTTCCGTTACTATCACAACGGAGAGCAGGCACTTGGCTACACTGGAATGGTTCATGATGGTTAATCTGGTCATTATTTATCACCTGGGGCTGCCCAGCGCCAAGTCAGCATTCAGTGAGCACAGGAGAAGGGGAAAGACATTGGGGTCTGGTGGCCTTGCCCCCTCCCTGTTCACGGGCTGAGACAGACACTGACAGAGGGCAACACTCCACGGGCGAATATTTGCACTATTGTAAATCTTTGTAAATTTAACAGTGACAAAGATACAGTCCAAGATCTGGCGACATGTCTTTATTGAGTGCCTGCTGTTTACTCTCTTTCAAATACCCTGTAGGAAATGTGCAGGGGGAAGAGAGAACCCAGCTTCAGGGAACTTCCAGACCAGCTGGAGGTCACACCAAAACACAGGAAACAGCCTGTGACCTCAAACGAGAGAGTAAAAAGGCTTTGGGAGGACCTGAAGCCATGGGGATGGAGTAGAACCCCAAGCAAAGGCAGTTTAAGAGGCGTTCTCACGGCCTGTCCCGCTCACACCCCTTCTGGAGAATATGTCACAGCTTCTAAAGGGGTAGTCCTATGATGTCCAATGCCCCCACCCCCGGCCTCAGCCACAGCTGACGCCCCCGAGCCCAAGGCAGCCAATCTACTGGCTGGAAGCCATGAGGTCAGCTGAACCACTCAGATGCTCTCTCTTGAGAATCCGAAGTAAGAAGCACGGAGTCTACTGCCCCAGTGTGATAGGACCTGGTATCAGGTGGGGCCAATGTCAAGAGGCCACGCAGGTCCTCGCTCCGACCTGGGTCCATCCTATCCTGGGGTTGGGGGTTGCTGTTCCATCCTGTCAGCTTTCCTTTTATTAGGACTGGTTTGAAGAGATTTTGTGTCTCAGCATGGAATAGTTTTGGTGTGGGAAGGCTTCGACCACGCTCCATCCCCTCCCTCCTTTTCCTACCTCTTCCCTCTTCCCTAGGCCATCCCTGCCTCTGCCTCGGTCCAGGTTCTCCTCCTCCAAATGCTCTCCCTGAGTTTGCTCCCCGCTCTCCATTTCAGCTGCCACATCTTTCTAAGATGACCTGTCACACCCTTGCTTTAAACCTGTGAATGGCTCCTCATAGCTCAGGCTCCAGGCCCATCCCTGCCCTCACACTCCTCCCCACACTGGTCTCCCACCCCCGCCCCCTCCAGCTACCCCAGGATACACAGTCGTACCTCTGTGCCTATGGACGTGGTGTCTGGACTTGTATGCACAAATATACAACCCTGGTCCCCAACCATGCATCCCTGTTTCCCACTCCTTCAAGACCAGGGTCAGGGGTCATCTCATGCCAGCCTGACCTTGACTCATCCATCCTTCAGCCACTATCACACTTCCTGAGGCTCTGTGCTGGCATCTACCTGATTGTACTGGCACAATCCTTGGTATCCTCATCACCTGGCACAGTGCCTGGCATAAGGTAGGCATTTAACAAATGCTGTGGAGTGAATGAATGAGTGAGTGACTTTCTAATGGTGAACTAGTGGGACTCAGCTCACTTGATAGGGTTTGCTGGGCAAAGGCTTTCCTTTTAGGGAGATCAGCTTTAGTCTAACCTGGGGTTGGGTAGGGGGAGTCAGGTGTTTTTTGAGGCCCTCCAGCCTCCCTCCCTGAAAGCCCCCCATCTCCCTCCTCCCCTATAGAGGGGCTCATGAAAATTGGCTTTTTTTCCCCAACACCAGAACCGAGCATTTCCTCACCAGGAGGAAATGCCTGTTTCCCTCTTCTGGAGAAGAGGAGCTCAGAGCCAAAGCCAGAGGGTGGGGAAGCGTGGCTCAGATTTGATAAACAGGCAGGAGATTTCAGAGGCAATCAGGGAAGAAAAGAACATACATTATCCCCGGAATTCACAATGCAGCGCTAATGAGCTGGGGGAGCTGTGATTTGATCTCCTCCTGCCTCCTGCAGCCCAGGATTAGCGGGTTTGGGGAAGGAGCCTGGAGGAGTCGCTGTCTGCTCCAGCAGGTCTACACTGCGTGGCCAGGGCTTCTCCTGGGGTGTAAAGGGGGGGGCCGTGGTGTTTGCTCATCCCTGGGAGTCGCGCGGTTTCCCCAGGGGAGGGGAAGGCATTTATTGGTCCCCAAATGTGGCTGGTCATAAAGAACCAGAAGACGAGGGGCTGCAGATGCCTCCTAGTGGCAGTGGGGCCACCCAGAAGCGGGTTCTCACCAGAGCCCCACCATGCTAGCATCCTGATCTCGGACCCCAGCCACTTGAACTGTGAGAAATAAATTCTGTTTCTAAGCCACCTGGTCTATGGTACTTTGTTATAGCACGTCCAATGGACTAAGGCAGAACTAACCAACATCTACTGAAACTTACTACAAGCCAAGCCCTGTCTGAAGCCCCTCTCTCACATTAACTCATTTAACCCTTCTCATTATTCTAATAGGTATCATATTTATTGTCGTCCCCATTTTACAGAAGAGGAAACCGAGAGCAGGAATCTTGACTCTTCCATCCACAGTTGAACGCCAGCACCCAGGACAGTAGGAATTTAACAAACTCATCTACTTAACACGTGATGTGTCTAATGTGGAACCCTGGGCCCAACAATCTGCCAGGAAATGGCACAGCATGACCTGGAGATGGACTGAGGCTCTCTGCCTCCCTCCCACGCTCTTTTCTCCCATGCCTATTTTGTTAAGGTCCTCTGAGATGCAGAACTTGTGCACAGAGAAGCATCAGATTTCACTTATGGCCCAAGTAGATTATAATTACAATTTAAGAAGCAGGGATAAGCTATGAATAAAAATTACCATAAAGTAATAAAACACAGAAAAAGCAGCAGACAATATGCTGTAATAGTTTCATTGTCTGTCTGTCTGTCCGTCCATCCATCCATCCATCCATCCATCTCCTCAGTCACTCTTTCAAGCCCAGGGATGCAGGTCTGAATGTGACTTAGGCGCCCCTTCTGGTGGGATGAAGCAGTGGTTCCTCCCTCAGCATAGCACAGGCTTGGGGAGGGAGAGTGGTCCAGAGAGTGGGCCTCAGGCCTGAGACCCACCCCAATTCCTCTCCCCTCTTCTCTGAGCAGGGCTTTCCCCACAGCTGGCCCAGCCCAGACTGAGGCCTCCAGGCACTCTGGCCTGTCAAGAAGGCAGGTCAGAGAACCTTGTCCTTGGCCTTTGGGCTGACTGTCCCCTTTCAGTGTCTCTGGCCTTTCTCCCTCTCTGCTTGGGGGCTGGCAGAGGGCCCCGGGCTCCAGGATTGGCCTTCCACGCACAGAGCTCTCTGCAGACAGCGTGTGGCTGTTCCCATCCGCCTGCCCCCAGAGCTCTGCAGGGGGATGGATAGGGCTGCTCTCGCTCTGGGTCCCAGGGAGCTCCTTTGAATAATTACTTGGCAAAATTATTCTCTCTCACTCCCCCCCACCTTTTTTTTTTGCTTTCCCTGTTTCTGATTCATTTGTTCTGTCTAAGTCATTCATCTCTTTTAAGTTCGAGGAAGAAGAATGAGGAAGAGGAGAAGGAGGTGTCGCAGGTACAGGAACGGGAGCCCCAGCTCCTCATTTTACAGCAGGTGCTGCAGACAGACTGCCCTTGGCTATTAGGAGATCGCTGTTAAACCTGACCTCTGCTCGAGGGAGAGAAGCGAGTGTGGGAGGCATGTAGGGTGGGGGAGGCAGGACTCTTTCCAGGGCCCCTGAAGTTGCACCTTGAAGGCTTACTCTGTCCGCATGTAAAGCTGTCCTGTCTCCCTGCAGGGTGTTGGCACTTTCTCCTTGAACAGGAGAAGCAGAGTGAGTAGAAAAAAGAAGGAGACATGGGGGAAGGAGACATGTCAGCTCACCAACACTCTCTTTGATCACCTCCTACTTGCCAGGCACTGGGGAGACGAGGACGAATAGACACTGTTCCTGCCCTCAAGTTGTTCACAGACAAGGAAATGGGTAAATACAATACCTGCAGTAGATGCTCTAGCTACAAAGTGGGTCACATGCAGTCATATGGAGGAGACGCTTTATTTTGTGATGATGGGAACCTGCAAGGAAGTCTTCACAGATGGGATGATGATAAAATGTTCTGAAATCCTAATCTGAAGGTGGAAAAATATGCTGCAAATGTCAGGCACTGCAGAGGCAAAGTCTTGAAGGTGTGGCACTGCATGGTGTTATGGGTAACTCTAATTTATATTCTACCTTCAGAGCATGGAGAGTGAGGTGGACATTGACAAGAAACAAGAAGTATAGACGAGGGCCGGGGATAATACTGGTTTTAATAATAACAGGAGGTCTTAATGGAGTGCTGATCTGGGGGAGGCCTGTGCGAGAGTCGCGGGAGTTCGACGACAGCAATAGGACAGTTATCCAACAGGAAGTTGTGCGATCAGATCCCCAACAGTGTGGAGGATAGATTGGAGCTGAAAGAGGCTGGAGAAAGGAAGACCAGTCAGGAGGTGGATGCAAAAGTCCAGGCAAAAGGCAATTTATGGACTGAACTGAGGCGGGGCCAAAAGGAAAGGGAGTGGATTTGAGAAACCTGTGGAATCTCACTTTGAGCAGGCTTGGTGACTGACTGAGTGGGGGAAGAATGGGGGAGATAGAGGAGTCAAGGATGCCTCCTGGTGCTACCAGCTGAGACAGGGCTCATGGGGGTAGAAACATTTATGAAGCACTGTGAGGCACCTACTAGGAGGCAGTGCTCTTCCAGTCACAGAGACACAGAAACAAATAATTTATTTCCCTTGAACATCCTTCAGGGTTATTTAGAGACATGTGTCATCTGTACATATAAACTCACATCCAGACAAATTTGGGTGAATCTCAGAACTTATTTCTTTCACCAAAAAATGTGCCATTTTCTCACTCTGGCTGGGTGGCTCAGTTGATTGTCGCGTGTCCCCTATATCAAAAGCTTGCAGATTCAATTCCTGATTAAGGGCACACACCTAGATTTTGGGATCAATCCCTGGGCAGGGTAACCGATTGATGATTCTATCTCACATCAGTGTTTCCCTCTCCCTCTTCTCTCTCCCTTCCTCTTTCTAAAAATAAACAAACATATCCTCGGGTGAGTATTTTTTTTTAAATGCACCGTTTTCTCCTCTGTCACATTGGGATGATTCGAGATGGCCCCATTTGTCTGTGGATAGGATTAAGGTAGCCCATTTGAGGTCATTCCTGCAAGGCTAAGGTTGGGAGGCTGGAAGCTTCCTTGAGAATCAAGTTTCCTTCCAGCCGCCTCTGCCATTCATCTTGGGTATTTTCCCCCCTGGGATAGATTTCCCCATAAAACAAATGTTTTGTCTGAATTAATCTTATTTTTAAAAGGAGAAAGTCATCATATTGTAAAGACAGATCATAAAAAGGTGCATCAGTCTGTCAGGAAAGTTGGTTAGTGTGAGTATTTGTTTGGCAGAGACAATGAGCTCTGAGGCGCCCCGGCTGCGAGGCTGGGCGATGTCGGGCCCAGCCCCGTGTGCACAATTTCCCCTAAATGCGGACGGCTCGCAGGTCCTGGGCCTGCCTCGGGCCTGGACGGGGTCTTTTGTTTTAATATTTAGACCTTTGAATGCGGGCAGCTTTGCATGTTGAGTAGGGGCGCTGGCACAGCCTCAGTTTTCAGGAGAGGGCCACGGCTGGAGGGGGCAGGCCCATTGCCCGAGACATGTCTGAGACACTTCTGTTGGAGGACTGATCAATGTGAGGGAATTGTAGATGACAGCTCAGACGATCTCTCTGTTTTGTTTTATTCTTTTAAAAACGTACACAGGTCATAATATAAGTACAAACGTGAAAAAGTAAAACATCACATGAGTAATACATGAAATGCATGGTGTAAAAAGTTCTATACTGTGAAATGTTATATGTGAAATACCTAAGTACCTGAACTAGAAAAGAGGAAAACGCTCAAGTCCTCCTTTACCTCCTTCACAGTTGACCACCATGAACTATTTGGTGTGTCTCCTTCTCTCCCCCTTCCAATGCATTTCTACCTACTTATTCCATGCACGGTACACATAGAGCTTATGTTTTGTTACATGAATAGAATCTATCAAAATCTGGTACTTTTTTTACTTAACATTCTATTTCGGATTTATTTTAAAAATAAAATTATAAAACAAATACATGTTTATTATAAAAACTTCAAACTTTATGAGGGGAAGAAAATAAAAATTAAAAATCAAAAACAAAACTATTTCCTTCCTGTCCCTCCTTTCTCACTTTTAAGACATGATTATGCGTATTCCATCATTTGTTCATTTTATTGATGAGGCAGTGGGAGCTCAGAGAGGTCACAGGCATATCCAAGGCCACACGGCTGACTGGGGCAGAGGTAAATGTGAAGCTCAGTGCCCTGACTTTCCACTGCACATGTGCAAGGCGTCTGCACATAGCCAGTCTGGGTTGGTGTCTCTAATCCCTTCCTAACCTTGACCTGGTTTGCAGGGCAGTGACACTTCTCACTGTTGTCCATGTCACCCACCCCTCCCAGGAATGCCGTAGGTTCTCAGTGTATTAATAGACTACACTTGTGCTGCCCATCTGGGGACCTGACTAACTGTTTGTTTCACTAATGCCTGCTGTCTCTGTCAGAACTGTCATCACAGCAGACCAGCATCATGGAACTTGGCAAAGTCATTCATTCAGTGAGCTAGTGTTTGCACCCTTGTTTCCAGATTGCAAGTGACAATTATATGCAGAGAGCCCTTCCCAAGGATAATTCTATTCAAGCGGCACCTTGGCTTGGTGATAACCGATGTCTGCGTTAGGCCTATTGGCCCTCCCTTTGTGCTAGATTCTGGGGCCACAGGCCTGACCTGGGGAGCTCACAGCACATGCTCCCTGTCTGCAGTCAGCCTGTGCTTCCTATCTTCTGTGTGTGTGTGTCAACCTTCGTTATCTTGAGCCCAGATGTATCGACAGCATTGCCAACATCTGGGTGAAAGGAAAAAAGTCAGCCAGCCATACAGATGCATTTGTTTCTTGTTGACAGCAGGATGGCCCCATCTGGATATCTGGGAACCATCCAGATGGACAGACCGAGTGATCTGTACCCCCACATATTTGATCCTGCCGTCGATGATAATGTGAGATGGCAGAGCCTGGGCCTACAAACTCTCCCCAGCCAGGCCTGTCCTGACCTTGCAGGTGGAAAAGAGGAAAGCCCAGGACCTGGTCGCTAGGTGTGGGCGAGGAAGGGGTGTGTGTGTGTGTGCGTGTGCTCATTTGTGTTGTTGGGGCGAGAGGCTGGCAACTAGAGAAACTCCGATCTTGAAAATGAACTCTCAGGTATCACAGTTCTGCCTGAGACTGGGCCTGGAGGTGTGGCCTTGAGCCGGGAGCTTTGGAATGAGGTGCGGTCTTCTCTGGCCCGTCTTTGATTCGCGGCCACTCAGGAAGCAGCCTCCTTCCCAGCAAACAATTGTTCCTGGGATCCCTGATTCTGCAGCGCCCTCCAGTGGGCAATTGGAATATGGCTGGAGAGAAAGCCTTCTGACACACAAGTCAAACGTGCACTTTAGAATCTTGATTCTTTTCCTGTTCTCTCCCAGGGACCTCCAACCCAACCCATGCAAAAGAAAGGTACGATCTACAATCCCATTGGAAAGTACCTGATCCCAATCCCATGAAGGCAGCTTTGGGATGAGTGTTTTAGACTGTTACAGAAAAGACAGGACCCGGCAAGACGAGCTGCAAGGAGGGTACCCAGGAGCTGTGGGGTTTATGGGGGTTTGCGGTATGGGGCAGCTCATACCCAAGGGGTGAGGTTCACCTTCCCACCCCTGCCCACAGCCCAGGGCCTCTCCTCCCTAAAATATTTCCCAGGAGAGCTTTCGCATGTGCTGCCTCTGCCATCCGCTCCTGCCCAGACAGTGACAGATGCAAACAGAGGCTGGGATGCAGAGAAGGAAGGAGCCATGACATAGCCAGGAGACGCAGAGACATAATGTCTGGGGCAATAAAGAACCACACAGGGACGGAAGATGAATGTCCTGAGCACTTACAGTGCTGTCTCATTTCACCTTCAGTTGTGACTCGAAGGTGTCATCAGTCCCATTATTCAGATGAAGAAACAGACGCAGAGAGCCTGCCACGGCCATTCGGCAGCTTGGGTGTGGCTGTGCTGAGCTGCTGGTTGTGAACTGCTTGATTTCCAGCAGTTTCCCTGGACGCCTCCCACCCCATCCCCTCATGAAGGAAGTCCATCTGCCCCTTGGGGCCTCCTGTTTGGGTGCGGAGCAAGATTAGGTGGTTGGCTGAGGCTGGTCCTTGTGGGGCGCCGGTACCAGTGCAATCCCGCTGGCCAGTGGTGTGGATTGGGCAGAACTTGGAGAGGTGGGGCTAGAAGTTCTCTTGGAAGAACCTGAAGCTGAACTGCTCACAGTGGACCTTGAGCACCTTGGCCAGGGCTGGGGAGCCACAGAAGAAGACCTGCACCTTGCCCTTATTCTCAGTGGCCACTTTCTGGAACACCTGGAGTCCACGGGGTTGGGGAAAAGCAGAGTGAGGAGAGGCGGGACTGCGGGTCCACTCAGTGGCACACCCACCTGAAGCTGACAATGTAATGGGTTGGCGGCAGCAGCGACGGCCACCTGTCTGTTCCCAGGAGGGAACAGCAGCCAAGGCTCAGCAGCTCGTCTTCAGAGCAAAAAGTCCAAAATGCAGCCATTCATTTAGGAGCCATTTGCTGCACCCATAACCTGACCCAGGCCCCGGGGAGGGGTGGGCCAGAAAAAGCTTAAGACCCGGGCCCTCGTCCAAGGAGCTGTGTCCAAGGGAAGATGAACACCACACTAACTGCTCGGTTGGTGGGCAATGACCGAGGCCTGTGCTGCGTGCTGAACCCCACTGCCTGAACCTCCGGCTGGTCCCCCAGCCAGTTATGTGCCTGAAATGTCTCTTCCCTGAAGTTAAGCATTCTCGCCCCCCATGGGGACCCTCTTCCACCTCAAATTCTGCTTAAGCCTTGCCTTTGCTGAAAGTCCTCTTTGGTACCCAAGCACCACTGGCACCCTGCTCCCTTCTCAGCTCTCACCCCTAGGCCTAGATTATCTACGGCAGTTTGAAAAGGAGTACTTTCTGGGTCACGCTGTGGAACTCTAGACCCCGGCTGGTAAGCACAGGGAAGGACAATAATAAAACCAATTGGAGAAATAACATAGGAAGACTGCAAACCATTCCGTGTCCCTGGGACTCAGTTCCCCCACCTGTGCCAGGAAGAGATAAGACTGGGATGCTGTTCACTTAGGCCTTCTGATTCTGGTTTGTAGGATGTCAGGGCTGGGAGAGGCCTTGGAAGTCATATAGGCTAACTTCCTCTCTAAACAGATGGGGAAACTGAGGCTAGTGAGGGGACAAAGTGAGCTAGTGATAGGCCCCCTGCATCTGGATCCAGCCCTGAGATACTGGTTGGACTCCAGATGCTGGTCTCATGCGCTGACGCTGGCCGCTTGGCCCTAGTCTGCCCGGCCACCACTTCAGGCTCTCAGCCCCATTGGTCCCCGCAGGCTGTGTGGCTCCAGCTGGTCTTTACCTTGTTCCAGTCAGGCCGCCCAGGCTGGGTGCGTGTCTGCAGGCCCGTGATGGAGTCCTTCTTCTCCTTCTTGGCCACAAGGTCGAGGGCCATCTGCAGGCCAATGGCTTTCATGTCATTCTTGCTCAGCGCAGAGGTCATGTACATGTGCAGCTCCAGGAAGCGGCCTATGCGGTAGGAGGAGACGAGGGTACTGAAGGGTCAGCAGCAGTGATGGGGACAGGGTAGCATGTCAGCCACCTCACCCTGGGGCTTGGAGAGACACCGAGAGGGCTGGGAGCTCACATCTGCAGCCACTGTGTTCACCCAGGACCCCCACATGACCACGCTGTAGAGAGGAACGATACCTACTGCTAGAGCTGGGCCTACCCTGTGCACGGCACACACGAGTTGTTTTTTATCCATTGTCTAATGTGAGCCTCATGATCCCCCAGGATTTATAGTTCTAGAGGGGAAATTAAGCCCAGGGCAGTGTGGCAGCCCTTGGGCTCTGAAGTGTGTCCCCTTCCCTTCCCCATGGTGCCTGCTCAGTCAAGTTGGCGACACAAGGCCTGCACACATGAAAAGGTAACTGGGAAAATTACATATTTTTCAGATGAGGAAATTGAAGTAAAGCACTTAATTAATGTGCCCAAGCTTCTATAGCTATCAAGGGATAAAGATTTCAAACCAAACAGAATGACTGAAGCTTAAGCTACAAAAATTAAAAATGATAAATCACAAATTCTTTAACTCAAACCTCAGTATAAAATTAAAATTAAAATCAGAGGCCACAAGTTTCAGCAGCAGTTAATGAGAAACCTGAGTGGAAATTTGAGTCAAGTGGCCTTGAGAACAGAAAGCATTGGGTTAACTCTCACCCTTGGGTTAACCTACACAGATCAGGAAGAAGCACATGGCAAATCCTTTTACACCAGTGACCAGAAATTTAAATTAAATCTAAACTTTTCCCCTAGCTTGTCATCATAAAATCCAGTCTCTAATGAATTAATATGCATAAAAGTATTTAGAACAAAGTAAATGCTATATAAATATTTGCTATAATCATTACTTACAAGAAAGGGCAAAGAGCTTTCCTACAACATTCTAAGGTTTGATAGTTATCTTCCGAAGACTGTTAACTTGGGCTTTAAGGTTTTCAGTGTTTGTTATAGTAAACTACATCTATTTGAATGTTTCTTGTCGAAAACTATGTTTGATCACTTGAACTTATAAACTATGTTTATTGTTGGAATTTCGACTTACTCACAGCAACCTTGTGATAAGTAAACAGCCGAATAAGACCTAATTCCAGTGAGTGCAACCAGTATAAAAAACAAACACCAGTTCTCTTCAAACAAGAAACATATCTAAAGATATTCCTCCTTGTATAAGTTATTCCACAAGTAAAGCAAAATGAAACAAAAATAATGAATCTAACAGGTTAACTTTAGAATGCAGGACAAAACCTCAGTATGCCACAAAGATGTCTCAGGAAGATAATAATGTAACTCAGAGAACTATGTTATCATACATATTAAGCATTGGTTTAGTAAAAAATATGTAGAATGGACACTGGGTGGGGCGGGGACAGACTGCAAGGGCTGGAGGAGGGCGTTTGAAACATTCATTTTCGGCGGAAGTATAAAAGAAGAAACCAAGCGGTAAAAGAACTCATATATGCTAAAATGTTTAATCATTATCTTAGACCAGTCTTTAAATATTTTTCTTGCCACTGCATCAGGAAAAATATTGAAGCTTCAACCCCAGTAAACACATATGTTTATTCACATGTTCATTTCTACTAACTGGTTATGTACATTAAACATGTCTGGTGGAGCAAGAAGAACCATATCTACTTTCTCACCTTAAACAATGGACAAAATACATAAAACAACGATCAACAGGTAGTGCAGGACTGTAACTGCCAACAGGCCAGATGAAGTGAGCCCTGCGATTGCCCCAGCCTGGTGCTGTCTCACTGCGTGAGGAGACCGAAATGAGTTCAAGGAGGCCAAGACAAAGGCAATATGCAGACACAATGCTGGAAAAGAGGAACTGCAAAGAGACTGCGAGAGGGAAGAAAGAAGAGAAAGAGAAAGGGAGGAAGCGAGGGAGTCGGGGGAGGGAGGGAGGGAGTTGGCTCTGGAAATCTGGATGAAGTTTCCCCTAAGCCTTTGGCTAAGCATCAGCCTGTACATGTGTGAAGGAAAATTTCCAGAAAACACCAGGCTGAACAGTTCCTGGAGCTCAAACAGAGTTGGGGATAATTTGGACTTCCACCAGCAAGAGTGGGGAGACCTTGTAATATGCAGAGCAGTAGGCGGAGTCCTCAGAGGTGTAAGGTCTTAGTACTGGAGCTAAATTAGTCCCATGATAAGGTCTGCTCTTGACTCACCAGACCAAAGTTGAGTGCAGGTCTTGAAAGGATCCAAATTATTCTAGATAACGTAACTGTGCACCAGAGCAAATGAAATACTGTTTAAAGAAACACCACAAGATCCGGAATCCAACAACATGCAATTCACAATGCCTGGCATCCAACAAAAAAATGATTAGGCAAAGAAAGAAGCAAAACATGATTCATAACAAGGAGAAAATTAGTAATTAGAAACAGGCCCAGACATAACAGATATGATGGACTTGGACGAATATGTTTCACACATATGAGAATGTAAAATCAAAATGAAGCAGGTATGATGAGGAAAGAAATGAAAGACATAAGGAGCCCAAACAGAACTTCTAGAGAAGAAAAATACAAGCACAACGGATAGGATTAACAGTTATTTAAAGTCCTTTGGTTTTCCAAATAAATTTTAGTATCAGCTTCTCAATATGTATTTTTTTTAAACCTGCTCAAATTTTTATTTGGATGGGAATAATAGTTAAGGTACTGCAAAAGAAAAGATCAGTGATCTTGAAAACATAGCAATAGAAATTATCCAAAATAAAGAACAGATTGAGAGAAAGGGAAAAATAAAAAAAGAACAGTCTCAGTGACCTGTGGAACATCGAATTGCCTAAAATCTGTGTAATCGAAGTGACAGGAAGGAAAGGGAAGAGAGAAAACAATGTAAAGAAAGAACGGCTAAAATTAATCAAATTTGATGAAAACTGTAAGCCCATATCATATATTCCAGAAGTTTAAAACTCCAAGTACAAGAAATATGAAGTTCTCAGAAATGTTTAGTAGTTTTCAGTGTACAGACCTTGCCCATATTTTGCTACATTTATCCTTAAGTATTTTGTGTTTTAAAAAATTTTTATTTAAAATTTTTCGATTACAGATTATTTGTTGTTAGCAAATAGCAATACAGTTGATTTTATATTCTGACCTTGTTGAACTCGCCGTGACACTGGTGTAAATGAAGAGCTAAAATTACAAAATTTTTAGAGGGAAACGTAGGAAAAAACACTCATGACTTGGGTAAAGCAAAGATTTTAGATAGGACCAAAAAGGCAAGAAGAATTTTAAAAAATTGGTAATTTGAACATTTTGTGCTTCAAAAGACAGTTTAAGAAAATGAAAAGACAAACAACAGATTGGGGAGAATGTATCTGTAAGATGTACACCTGAGCATGAACCTGTTTCCGGAATACATAGATAACTCTTGCACTTAATAAAAAGAAGACAAACATTTGGATTTAAAGAGTGGACTAAATATTTGACATTTTACAAAGATGTACAAACAACGAATAAGAACACGAAAATATGTTCTGTATCATTAGTCATTAGGGAAATGCAAATTACGAGCTCATTAAGACGCCGCTATACACCTACTAGAGCAGCTAAAATTAAAAAGACTGTCAATATCAAATCTTGGTGAGGTGGGGAGCAACTGGTACTCTCATCCATTGCTGATGGAAATGCAAAATGGTACAGTAACTTTGGAAAACAGTTCAGCAGTTTCTTAATAAAGTTAAACATAACGCATACCCAGCTACCCCACTTCTGAGTATTTACCCAAGAGAGATGGAAACATGTTCACACAAGAAACTTATATGCACTGATTTATAGCAGTTTTATTTAAAATAACCAAAAAGTGAAAGCAACTCTAATATCCACCAACTAGTGAATGGAAAAACAGATTGTGATATATCATAAAATAGAACAGTACTCAGCAACAAAAGGGATTAACTACTTATTGATGCATGCAAAAACATGGATAAATCTCAAAGATATGTTGAGTGAAAGAAGTAACGCAAAAAAAGACTACATATTATATGATTCCATTTATATGAAATTTTAGAAACTATAGTTATAAAAAGCAGATTAGTGGTGGCTGAGGACTACAAGCTGGGGGTGAGGGTGCTGGTGCAAATTGGGATGAGGGAACTTTTGGAGGGTTAATAGAAATGTTCCCTGTTTTGGCTGTGCTGGTGGTTATACAACTGTACACATTTGTCAAAATGTCATTGTATTCATTGCACAGTTATACTGATGAATTTTATTGTATGTAAATTATCCCTAAGAAACCTTTTTTAAAAAGGTATGCATAAGAGTCATCTGAGAAGTACGTTAACATGTATGTTCCGGGACCCTCACCTAGAGAATCTGCTTTGGAAGACAGCAGGTGAGGCCAGGAAATATAAAAATTTTTAAAAATATTATTTATTCATTTATCTAGTTTAGAGAGAGCGGAAAGGAGGGAGAAAGAGGGGGAGAGAAATACTGGTGAGCGAGCGCAACATCGACTGGTTGCCTCTCACACACCCCCAGTGGGGGACCAGGCCTATGACCTAGGCTCAGGCCCTGACAGGGAATTGAACCAGTGACCTTTCCCTTTTTGGAACAATGCTGAACCCACTGAACCACACCAGTTAGGGCTGGAAATCTAAATTTTTAACAAGTACTTGTTTTGTATTAAAAGAAATGTAATGAGCCCTGGCTGGGTGGTTCAGTTGGTTAGGGCGTCATTCTGTATACCAAAACATTGTGAGTTTGACCCTGGTCAGGGCACATTCCTAGGCTGTGGGTTCAATTCCTGGTCGGGGCCCATATGGGAGGCAACTGATCGATGTTTCTCTCTCTCTTTCTCCCCTTTCCTCTCTCTCTAAAAATCAATAAAACATATTCTTAGGTGAGGATTTAAAAAAAGAAGAGGAAAGAAATGTAATGAAACGGAGAAATTAGGAAAAAAGAAGGGCATTCATGCTTATAAGCTGTGAATTAGAAAACAATTCCAATAGGAAACCCTTTAAAATGCCTGGAATAGTCTGGATAGCTGAAGAGGGTTATGAATGATTTTTTCTCCTTTATTTTTGTTTCACAAAATGTTACATTTAAGCAGGAAATGAAAGGAACCCTCTCTCCCCCACAATTTTGATGGAAATGGAATAATCTGTGCACCGTCACACAAAGACGCTGACCCTGAGCCCCCCGCCTCCCACCGCCCTCAGGCCCTGTCCCTCTCCTACCGCTTCGTGTCTCCTCAGCCTGGTCCATCTCCAGTTTGGTCAGCAGACTCACAAACCACTCGAAAGCTCGCTGGTCTCGGTTGATCCAGATGAAGTCCACCTAGGGAGAGGGGCCCTTCGGTTCTGAGGCGGAGCCTACCTGTTCACACATGCTCATACCTGTGATCTCCAAGGCCATCCTAGCGTGAGCAGGGCACACATTATCATCCCCACTTAACGGAGGGGAACACCGAAGCTCACAGAGCTGAGGAGCCCTGACTGGTCACAGGGCAGCCTAGGACCAGAAGCCCCACTTTTGACTGCCAGGTCGGGTTTCTCCATAACAGTCTATTGTTAGAGCGAGCGGTGTTCTGATATCTTAAACATAGGCCAGCCAGAAAAACGATACTTACTTTTTAAGGAATTCTTTGAAGTGGTCCAGTCAAAATAATACATTTTCAAAAAGCAAATATTTTCATTTTTAAAACCACCACCAGGTGATGGCTAGTAAGCATCATGGTTGTCGCTGAATCCAGGCTACCTGACTTTCAAGCTCCTGGGTGTCTAATGAGATGCTATCTTCAGAACATCTCTCAGAGGTGACAAGGGGTGATGGTAGGGGGCAGCCTGGACACTCAGGAGGCACCAGGAGAATGTGGGGCACTGAGGGGGAGTGTAGGGACCAGCAGAGCCCAGCAGGGGAGAGATCACCGGTCGCTCCTGTGGGAGGCCATAGTCACCTTGTTGAGCTTCATGTCATCATCCTGGATGCCCTCCATCCAGGAGTGCTGGCAGTTGGGGCAAATGTGCTTTCTCTTCTGATACCTTAGGGGAGGCAGGAGCAAAGGTTTTGAACGTGGAGTGAGTGGGAGAATTTTCAGGACCTCAGAGGATAGGTCAGGGAACAGGGAGGAAGGGTGGGATAACAGAACCCACTCTGTGAGGGAGGAGAGGGATGAGACCCAAAGAAGAGAGGCTGGAGGAGCAGGGGAAGAAAGAGAGAGAAGGGGAGAGGGGAGAGAAGAGGGGAGGGCTCTCTCAGAACTCTGCCCCAGGAAGCAAGCAGGGACCATGGCCTGTCCACCCACCTGTACATGATGCTCTGCAAGATGGAAGCAAAGGGGGTGATGCCAATGCCCGCCCCGATGAGCACGGCATGCTCAGAGGCGAAGATCCTGCGGGTGGGTGTTCCATAAGGGCCATCAACGTAGCACTGCACACAGGAGAGGTTAGAGGAAAGAGAGGGTGAGTAGGTACAAGGGGAGCTGGACCCCAAGACTTCAGGACTCTCTTTATATGCAGACAGTTGTTTCCTGGCTTGGAACCCCAGGTCTACGAGTCTACCACTCTTGTGCTCTGATCACTCACCTGGGAGAGCCCTAGACCCTCAGAATGCAGAGCTGATGGGAGCAGAGCTCAACCAGCATCCCCATGTGCACATGGGACAGGAGGGTTTGGCTCCATTATCTGGATACCTGGAAGTCAGCCCATGGGGACTTGCAGGACTTGGGCACAGAGAGCCACAGCAAGCTCCCCCTACAGGCAGGTGGGGGCAAGGCTAACCGGAACCACTTACCTTGATGTTACAGAAATGGCGGTTCTCAAGGGACATCTCAGAGACCTGTGAGGAGTACAGTAGTGAGCTGTGGGTCTCTGGGAGTGGGCACGTCAGGCATCTCTTGGAGGCTTCCTAGCCCTTGCCAGTCGGAGCAACTTTACAAAAAGGGAATTGCCTTTTCTGCCCCAACCATTCCAGGGAGCATGGAGCCCTTTAAAGGGAGAACATCAGTGGTATTCCGGAAAATTCACTTTTCAACACTACCACCAAAAATCCCAATTGTTAGTGTCTGTTGATTTCTGGTGTAAATACTGCCATCATGGTTCCCACCAAGGTCTGTGTCTAATAACACTCACCCCCAGTCTCCTGTTTGTAGACAAATCCCCTGGCCTTGAACATGTTTTTTAAGATTTATTTTGTTTTTAGAGAGAGGGAAAGGGAGGGAGAAAGAGGAGAGAGACATTAACATGAAAGAGAAATATTGATCAGTTGCCTCTTGAATACTCCCCAGCCAGGGTCTGGGGACCAAACCCTCAATCCAGGCATGTGCTCTGATGGGGAACTGAACTGGTGACCTTTCTCTTTGCGGGACAATGCCCAATCAACAGAGCCACACCGGTCAGGGCTTGGACATTCTTTTCCCTCGGCCTAGAACAGTGTTTCCTCTGCCCCAGCTGACAAACTCCTGTGTATCCTTCAGTGTCCAGGGACTTGGAAGTGGCTGCTCCTCCTTGAAGCGTTGCCTAGCTGAGCCAGGCAGAAGAGCCAGGGGCTGGCCTGACTGAGAGCTACCTGGGGACAGGGAGCAGGCCTGCCTGGCCCCTCCAAGCGTGAGCAAGGGCTGGCAGTCAGACTAGATTTGTTGAGGTCGGATCCTAGAAGGTAAAGGACACAGACCCGAAAACAGGCTACAGGGCCCTGTGATAATTCCCTCTTTGGGGCCAGAAGGCAGAGTTAGGGGTGACCTTCAGAATCATCCAAGCCGGTCTCTCATTTCACAGCTGAGTCTGGGAGTGCACCAATGAGTCACCTCATTCTTTCGGAGCTTGGGGCAGAGCCTGGATCTCCCTGCCTGTCCAGTGTTCTTGACATTCCACTATGTCGCATCTTTATGTGGTGAGACTGAATGCTGTGTTCCCCACGGTGTTAGATGTGAACTACTTATGGTGGCTTCAGCAGCGTAAGCACACTGTGAGAGACCTACACCTTTCAACCTTCTAAAATCCTTCTGACTGCAGAGAGAAAGCCTTACATTATAGTTTCTATGTCTTTTATGCTTACTAATCCCTCCTCTTTTTTTTCTTTTAACAAGGTGAGAAAGAGTGAAACAGAGAGAGAAGAGAGAGGGAGACCATGAGCAGAACAGTGGAGTGCAGCTTCAGGCTCCAAGCCTTGGCAGGTGGAAACATCTGGCAAGAATCTAGTAACACTGGTTTTCATTGTTTTTACTTTTAGAGCTACCTTCTGTTTATGGAACAGGATACTGGTTTTCCATTAACAAGAGCCATTAAAAGAGTCCTTTTTATATACAAATTGTGTTTAAAGTAATGTTGGGAGGTAAAGAGAAATGTTAGGTAGCAAATACTACCAGTGGGAAGTGAACACAGCAAAAGCTATGCAGGTGGGATGCAGACAACTGGCTGCATGAAATGTGTGGTGCTTCCCGAATGTGGACTACCCGTAAGGCCCTCTCTTCCAAGTTCCAAAGACCCTCCATTCCTAGGGAGACAAACCACTGGCTCTCCAGCCTCTAGCCCATCTTCCGTAACCTTACCAGAACCTGGTTGCTGGTCGAGTCTCCCCGCTCTGCCTGAGTCCTGTCCTTTGTCCCTTCGTGCACCAGGCCTTCGTCTCCCTGCCACGGAGCACCCTCATGCCTGTAGGATGTCAGTTCCACAGTGACATCATTGCTGGAAGTCACTGCTCCCTGTGCCAAGGCCTTGGAATTGTCGGGCTGGGGTTGCAAACCCTGGTTTCAAAATGGGAATGCTTTATTATTTAAATCACAAAGTTACTACATTCATTTTAAAGACTTAGGTATTACAGAACATTAACAAATAACGTGATAAAGTACCTGAATCAGACAATATATAACTTCTCTAAACATTTTCTCCATGTCCTTCCAGACTTTCTTTCTCTCTCTCACACATACTTTCACATAAATGGAACACACTGCTTTGTAACCCGGCTTTCCCACTTGTTACATCCTGACTAGGTTTTCATGCTTTCCACTGCATATCTTTGTTTAGGTGACCTACTGTTCCTTTATAAGAGTAATTAGTAACTTATTTAGCTACTTCGCTATTGTGGAATTTTGATTATTCTCATTTCTTCATTATCATTAACAACTGCCGTATACAAAATTGCACCTTTTCCATCTCTGTGCTATGCCCCAGTGATTTCCAACTGGTGTGCTGCAAGAATTATTAAAATATTCAATACCTGACTATTTAGTCAGGGGCACTGACATCTTTTCTCATGGATTGTTACATTAAGCAATGACAACAACCAACACCACGATAGCCGTCCAATGTGAATGCCCTGTCTTGAACCATAAACACACATATATAGGTCATATAAGAGAGCTGTATCTTATTGGTCATGTTATCACCTTACATAATAAGGTTGCATCTGATGGGTTAATTTTTGGTACCAGATATCCTCATGTACAAGTATAGGTACCTTATTTTTTGTTTTTTAAAGTCACTTTGGAACAGACAGGGTAGGTAATTACTATTATTATTATTCTTTGTAAATCAATCAAAATTATACCTATATTTATCAGATCCACAAAAAATATATTTTTGTTGTGCTACAGAATTTAGTAATTAGCTTATGCATGCCATGAGATGATACAAGTTAAAAATCACTGCTTTACTCTGATTTATTTTCTTCATAACATTTATTATCCCTTGATACAGTATCTATTTTGTTTGGTAATTGTCTATCGCTTCAAAATGTAAACAGTGACTGTGTCTATCTTGCTTATTGTTACATCTTCAGCATCTAGATCAGTACTTGGAAAACAGTAGGTGCTGTGTTCAATAAATGTTCGCTAAATGAATAAATGAACGAGGTGATTAACATACTTCTTGTGCTCTTGTTCAATGAGCTTTTATAGGACAAATCCCTAAAAATGGAATTGCTGGGCCAGTGGGTACACATATTTAAAAGGCTGACACATATGGTCAGACTTCCCACCTGAAAGATTGTGCCAACTTCTTCTTTGGCAAAAATTCTTAAGGTCCCAATGAAACGCAGCTTTTAATGATTCCCGGTGTGCCATTACTCACCTGGTTTCAGAAATCAGCTTCCTCCTTCAGGAAGCATCCCCTGATTAATGGCAGAGAACGCTCTCTTGTTACTACCTAGCCCTCCATTTCCCAAAGCTTTGCTCTTGGTAGCATTCTAGAAGAGTCTTCTGGTCTGGTCAGACAGGATTCCACCTGGTTTTCCCACTGGACTTTAAATTCTTCTAGGGCAAGCCAGAGCTCAGTCAGACCTGAGGGCTTCTCTTCTTTGGACCTCCAGCAGGGTTTCCACACATGAACCTGTGACTGTCTCCCAACGTGGTGGTACAGCCCCCGAAGTGTTCAGGCACTCTCGGTCTCCTTCATCGATTCTTACTTCCTCAGGTGCTGCTCTGGTCTCTGTGTATTCCTCCCCCCCGCACCCACCCCCTGCCGCCCCCTGGCCTGTATTCACTCCTGGCACTGGGAACTTGTCAGCCTTGTGGGTTTCATCAGGGCTCAAAAGACAACAATGCTAATGTTAATGCTGATGGCGTTGATGATGATATTGAATGGTCCACCTGGACCATGCAGCTCAGCTTACTTGATACTTTACAGTCATTCATTCCATTGGTCCTTAAAAGGACTATGTGAGAAAGGGAAGCCAAGGATGGGAATTACCCCCAATTCATAAATGAACAACCTGAGGCTCAGCAAGGCTAATGGATGAGCTCATGGCCGTTAAGTTAGCAAGTGCTGGAGCAGACATCAAGGTGAGCTTTCCTAATCTCAGTTTCTCCTCTCTTCTCATTATCCCCAACCTTCTAATGGAGAACATGGACCAGGGAGGACCTGGGGGCTCAAGCTTCAAGGGGGCTCCTGGACCACACTATCCTCAGCCGCCTTGGCCACCATGCTGCCGCTCAGCCAGGGTACACACTGCTGCTCATTGATGGATGCCCTCCAACTGGGAAGAAGGCAACTTGGTCCCCATGGGTTTGCCTCCATGGTAGACTCTTCCTTCCCCACAGCCACCTACCTGGGGCCTCTCCTGGCTCCTTCTCATTCTCAAACTCCTTGACAGCCTCTTGGAATCACGGTCCACTGGGTCCAATGCCTTCAAGGACTCATAGAGCCTATTTGTCCACTGGCCTTCTGACCGGATGTGTAGCCAGATGGTGTCTGAACAAGAGATGGGTGGGGGAGTAAGATGTCAATGCTGGACTCCAGCTGGGATCTCATCTGAGGGATTGGGGCTGTTTGTCCACTGCTCAAGTCCTGGGTTGAATGTCCTTCCTCAGATCCAAACAAGCAGCCGCAGCCACAGGACAAGAAGATCTGAACTCTCCCTTGCAAATGTTCTCAGTGAAGGCACTCTAAGCCTACACAAGAAAGGTGCAGTCTCCTCTGCCAAGGCAGGCGTCAGAGCTGCCCCGGGGACCCGAGGCGCTCCCTAGGGATGGGGTCCCTGCCTCCTCCATCAGGCCAGGGTCTCGCCAAGGCGGGAATCATTTACCTCCCACATTCAGCCAGGTGCTTATTAATGGCTCTGCACACAGTAGGCGCTCAATTGGCGGGATCGGTGACCTTTATTTTACCCAGTGCCTGGGATGTAGCAAATGCTTACCAGGGTTCTCTGTTAAGCGGATGACTGGCAGGGAGGTGGTGGGGGGTGGCCACCCTTGTGCTCAGGGGACCAGAGAGAATCCATAGCAATGGAGTGAGGAAGCCCCTAAGAGATCTCCTTTTTCTTTTCTTTTTTTTTTTACTTTAAACTAGGGGCTGTTTTGGCAATTCTGTGAAGGCAGTGAATAGACTTCTTCTCGAAATAAGTCTTTCAAATATATAAAGTAACACATATAGGTATTACAAATGAAACCAGTAATAATGAGAGAGTTATCAAAATATTTTTAAAAACCAAATGTGTGATTTAGGAATATATGTGCTTCCTTGTTAACACCTGAAATAACTCCCTGCTGGGGACTGGCATGGCCACTGGAAGTCTGAGGTAGTGGTGAAGTATTTATTAGCCCCAACTGCCATGTGATATAAAGGAATCTATGGTTTTTATTTTAAAAAGTCACAAGTATTGTTAACACTACTGTGCGTTGTTATCTGCATTCCTAATTAAAGAAAAGGCTAAATTTCAATTACAGGTTAGTAAAAATAAAGATGTCACTTTTTTTTTTACCCCCAACCAAGGTCATGAATAAACCGTTTCAACTCGGTATTCGCAGAGGCCCAGGGCGGAGTGGCGCACCCTCACAGCTTTGTGAGGGGGAACCGAAAAGTCGGCACCCTGAAAAGGCAGCTCCTCAGGCCCTTGCTCCCATGCCTCCCTCTCAAGCTTCCTCCCCCTTCAGGGTGCAAGTGTGTGTGTTTGGGCGGGGGGGGTGGGGGGGATATGCCTTCTCTCCCCAAATGCACCCTGAAGTGCCTCACACAGCGACTCACACGTAGGAAGCCTCCCTGAATGTCAGCTGCATGCAATCAGCCACAGCTGTCAGTCCGAGTCCCGCCCCTGATTTCTGTAAACTAGCTTTGTAAACAAAGTCAGAGTATTTACTAATCCCCATAAGGACTCAGCTCATTGCAGGAGGTTCAGGGCTCAAGAGACAGGCAAATTCCAGGCTGAGACCCCGAAGAAATCTCTTCAAAAACTGGTCCAATAGATGACCCACCCACATAGTAAACATAGTCATTACCATCAGAGAAGTAGATACACATTGGAATACTATGCAGCCACATAAAGGAAAAGTTCTTTTTGAAAGAACTGACATGGAAAGATTTTCATGATGTACTGTTCGCTGAGAAAAAGCTGGTTGCAAAACGGTGTGAACAGCGTGATCCCGTGTGTGCAGAATCACCTCTGCATCTGACTGTCCATGTAGATGTATGGGTCGGCAGGCTGTTCACCAAAAGATCGACAATAGTTTGCTTTGGATGGAATTATTTGGGGGATTTTAATTTTCTTCCATACAAATTTCTATGCTGCCTGAATTTTCTGAGAGCATATATCTTCTTCAAAAAACAGAAAAGGGAAGAAAAACAGAAAGGAAATAACCCACCCTCTTCAACCCCCATCCCTATCTTCATTCCATTGTACATCCAGGCCACCAATCAGGTCATTTGAGGGCAGGTGGTGTGCAGCCTGATGTGAGGGGAGCCCTGGCCTTGGGCCTGCACCCTGACCCATGGGAGCTGGGTCCTGCTGGGCCCTGGCTAGGAGGCATCCTAAGTGAAGCTGTCTTTTAAAGGGTGTGTGTCAGAGAACCCCTTTACCCCTCATGAAGCCAAGCTAGGGTCTCCTCGTAACAGACCATGCAAGGCCTTTCCTGTCAGAAGAACCACTTGAGGTGGGAAGGCCAATCTTTGGCCTGGCCAGGAGGGCAGACGTCTGGGTGCTGGCTCCAACAAGAGCCTAGGACCAGGAGGAAGGCACAAGCCTGGGTGGGGGTCAGAGGACAGCTGGGCCAAGGGAGAGTCAGTTGAGCTGTTCTTTGGGTGCTGGGGACCCACAGAGATATGGGAGTAGTGTAAGAGCTGTGGGCAGAGGGCGTGGGGGAGTCCGCTGCCTGGGGGCTCCACTGGGCTCTGCCCACAGGGAGCGGGGAAGCCTGGCTTCTTGTCACAGTTCCCTTGAAAATGCCCAGGCAGCCCTTCCTGTGAGCGGGCTGCTCCTCTGCTTAAGACATTCATGGGCTGCCAGCTGCCTGTGCCATCCACCTTCTAACTCTGCATTCAATCCTCCTTGGTCCCACACTGGCTTTAACTGGCTCTTCTGGCCACACTGCCCACCTTTCATCACTCTTCTGACCCTCTCTCCTGTCCCCCCATTCCTTCCTCTCTACCCCGACGCGTAGCTCTTACAACATCCAACGTCCCATGTTTCCAGGTTTTCATGCTTTTGCCTCTGGTTCTCCCTCTGCCTCCTCCTGCATCTCCTTCCCTGTCTACCGAACTACTAACCTTTCAAAGTTCAGCTGAAATGCCACATGTCTGGGAAGCCTTGCCCACTGGTCCCGTCATGTCAGGCTCTCCCTTGTGACCCTCACGGTAGCTGGTACAGCCCTGACCACACCATTCAGTGAGTGTCGGCCCTTCTGCCTCCTTGTTTGAGAGGGAGTTTGTGGAGTTTAACTTTGCACCTCTGGTTTTGTTCACTTCTGTGGGCCTGGTTCCCAGCCTGTGCTTAGCACACAGCCTGACTCAGTAAATACCTGAATAACTAGAGGGCTTGGCGTACCTTTCTGCTCTGGAGCGCTGCTGATGGTGAAGGGGTGCCACTCGTAGCGAGCAATGGTGGGGATGTTCAGATACAAGTAGTCGCCAGGCCTGTAGTTGAAAAGAGGGGGCCTCTTGATGAGGAGATGAGTCACCTGGGGAAAGGAGGAGCTCGGCATCACTCGTGCAGACCCAAAGCTGTCAGGGGCCCCCAGGACTGGAGGGCAGAGGCTGGGCCATCCTCCGTCATACCCCAGGCCAGCTCAGATGTGATACCCTTCTGTGCCTATGAGTGGGGGCCACTGCTGCGCACATCTGCCAACTATGGACGGGCAGCTATCAGAGAAGGGAGGAATCAGACTGTGCCTGAAGAGGGGTTCCTGGCTTGATTTCACTTCTTATGGTATAAATGCTGCTTTTTAGTGGCCCCTTCCTCTGTGAAGCCCTCCCTAGCTGCTCTAGCCCCTTTCTTGGGACTTCTGTAGCACTTGGCCAGCATTGAAACCACCAATGGTTTATTATCGCATCTCCCCTGCGATAATACCATCCTTCTGGATGATAGCATCAGTTTATTGAGCACTTACTGTGTGCCAGAGCTGCGTGGAGTGCTTTAATTGCGATCTCTAGTCCTTGCAGTAACTCTTTGAGGCTAATGCTATACTTTCTCCACTTTCTGGATGAAAAGCTGAGGCTCAAAGAAGTTAAGTAGCTTGCTCGAGACCACCAGCTAGGAAACCATGGGATTTGAATCCAATATTGGCTGTCTGATGCCAGAGCCTGGACGTAAACCACAGCCTCATTATTAACTTCCATGTCCTCCCACTCCAGTTGTCCAGAGCCCTGCCCACCCAGAACTGCCTTCCCTTTCTCCATAAATGGCCCCGGTCACTCTCTGACTACCTGGCAGATGCCCTAGCCTCCTTTCTCTCTCTACCCTAAAATGCATCCAGTTACCTTTAGAGTCTTTCTGTTACATGTGCCCCTTCCCATCCTGTAGCTGCTGCCTAAGTTCAGGGTCAAAGCCCTTGTGAGCTCTCATCTGCATATGTGCAACAGCTTCCCAAATGGTCCTCTCTGAGCCATCTTCCACAGAGCAACTAAAGAAATCTAGCTGGACTATAAAGCAGCTTAATACCCCTGCCTGGGCCCGGGGTTCCCTGGGGCCCACAGGTGAGGCTCCAGTCACCACCAGGCCCTGCGCACGCCTGCAGTAATACCCTTCCGTGTTTTTTCTAACCATCACACTCCTAGACATCTCTCAAAACCCAGATATGACATCTCCTCCCTCATTCTGAAGTCTCCTCTGACCTCGCAAAGACAAAGAGTTTGTTACCTCCTGGGACTCTACTTCTCTTACCAACACAGCCTTGCACTGTAATGAAAGGGCCAATACCCTGCTAGCCTCTGGGCCTGCGGAGAGCAGGACACTCCCTGAGCCTTCTCTGTGTCTCTGCTACCTAGTGCGGGGCCTCCTGCCTTATAGGCATTTAACCTATGTTACCTGATCATGTTCTAGTCAGGCCTGGCCTTTAGTGGTATCCTGTCATTCCCCTTCCTACAGTGTCACTTCTGAAGGGCTGGACTGGGTTGTGCACTTTGCTTGTCCCCTCCACTGGGCTGGAGCTCCCTATTTCTTTAGGGGTGGAACAGGGTATCCGGCTGCTGCACCCTACCACCACCTACATCTCCCCTCAGCCCCCGAGACCCCTTTCGTACCTTGGAGGGAAGGAGATTGAATTCTACGATGCTCAGAGCTGCCATGCGGGACGCTGCCAGCCCGATGGCCTTCTCCAGGAAGAACATGATGCCAGGCACCAGCAGCCACTTCCAGAAGTTGGGCCCATGCAGGACGAGCAGGAGCCACATGGGGAGGTAGGACAGGTGGGTCCAGTAGAACACCTGTGGGGGTGAGGGCCATAAGCTGTCAGAGTTCAAAGCCTGGGGTGGAACAGAGCCAGGGCTCAGGGTCATCCTTAAAGCCAGGATGGTGCCCAGAGTCTTGGCCATGCACACCCTCTCCTGGGGACCTGGCTGAGTAAAAGGCTGGGGGTGGGAAGCTTCCTTGCTTCTTTGTTCAGGGGGTCTGGCCCAGGGAGCCAGTAAGGGCAGATTCCCGGTGCCAGCAGGCAAACATCTGAAACATCCCCCTGGGGGTGTTCTGAGCAGAGCGGAGCACCCCAGAGGGCTCATCGACACTAACGTCTCATCACACTGACCCTTTCTCAAGGGAAAGAAAGAAAAGAAAGCAATGGTTTTCTGGGAATGGAAAAGGAAAGGAAAGGAAAGGAAAGGAAAGGAAAGGAAAGGAAAGAAAAGAAAAGAAAAGAAAAGAAAAGAAAAGAAAAGAAAAGAAAAGAAAAGAAAAGCACTGAGTTTTAATGTGTGCTCTGCTACTAGCCTGGGACGGTGGCCTAGCCAATGACTTTCCTGAGCTTTATATTCCTCATCAGTTAAATGAGGATGCTAATTCCTATTTCAAAGGATTGTTGCTGGCCCAGGGGAGGTGCTCTGTATATGTCTGTCTCTGACGTGACTAGATCAGTCCAGGGGACAGCCAGGATCTCCAAATTAAATCCTCTGTGACCTCCTGTGTCTTGAGGAGGTTAGAGAGAGGAAGCACAGGTGAAACTATTATACCATTTTTGAAGAACCTATGTTCCAAGTAGGTAGTTACTGGTTTCACTTATATGATCTCATTTGATTCCTAAAATAACTTCAAAGGTAGAGGACTGTAGCTTTATTTTACAGATGAGCAAGCTGAGTGACCTGTAAATAGTGGGGTGGGGATTAGAACCAAGGGGGGCCTGTGTTCCTTCCCTTCCCTATGCCATTATGAGCCCAGTTTAATCCAATGAGGGCAAGGAGATGAGCCAGAGAAAATGCAGAATCTTCTAGAGCAAAATATTTGCACGTGGCAGACATTAACTACAGCCCAACAGCAGAACCCAAATCACATGCACATAATGTGCATACTGGCCGGGAAACTTCCTGGACCCTGGAGCAAGTTAGAGGGCGCACAGCATGAGATGAGGCTGAGGGCCCAGCCTGGGGGAGACAGGGGAGCAAGGACGGGTCACCTCAAAGTGGCCACTCCTGCGGATGCAGGAGCTGGAGCAGGCGAACATGAGGAACAGCAGCAGCAGGAGAGCCACGCCGGTCGGGGAGGCCAAGCCATGGACCCAGCCAATGCCAGGCCTCGTGGTGAGCAGCAGTTCCCAAAACTGGAAGGGGCTGGACTCAGACTGAGCCTGGAGCGCTGGAGACAAGCACAAGACAAGCTCTTCCCATTTCACCTTCCCTTTGTGTCTCCAAGTCTCCCCATCATATACCTGTGCAAGCAGGGACTTTTGTCCAGAGTTCTGGTTCCAAGGGCACCGCTTCTCCCCCCATTGGGCAGGCAGGACACACAGGGGCTGGATAACTGAGTGATTTGTGAAAGGCTCAGTCCCACCATCCCCCCAGCCCCAGGTCACTTACCAAAGTTCACAACATGGGCCACAGTGTGCACGAGGGAGAGCCCAACCACCACGTAGCCCATAAGCTGGTGGAACTGGATGTTCCGGTCCAGTGGCAGGACCTGAGCCAGCCATGTGGTCCGCAACCATGTGAGGCAGCGCCTGAGCATCAGTACCTGGCAGGGAAAAGGGCAGAAAGCCCCACCTGGCTCTCTCTCTGCTTTGCCTCCTTCCCTAGCAGAGGAAGTCTCCCTGCCTCCCTCTGACCTAGCTGTGCTTCCTGAAGGGGCCCCGACACCATCCACCCTGCCCCCAAGCCTTCCCTGCTCTCCTGGGTCCACAACTAGGGTCTCCCAAGCGCGGTCTCCAGAAGTGGGGTGGGAAGAGAAAATGTTACAGAATGCTTGCTGGTATTACTTTAACCTAAACACATGAGAAGCACATACGGTTTTACTAACATTTAATATTTGTGTTGACATGGTGCCCTCATTCAGTCTGTATGTAAGATGGGCACATGTCATGTGTGGTTCCCAAGTGTTCTGGGGAAAGACTTGGCTTCCAAGGGACTTTTGACGAGGGCTCCCTCACTTGCTCAATGGTTTTCAATGTAATTATGTGCACCCAGATATGTGGACTTGCAGGTTACATTATCTGGTTTTAACTTTAAGTTAACCACTCTTCACAGAAGTGACAAGTAGCTTAAAAAGATTCACTGCAAAGAAAGTGAAGATTGAAAATAGTGTTGATAATGAAATAGCAAGTTATCAAGAAAATGAATCATGTATTTCCCACTTCTGGTATGAGCTCTTTGTCCCAGTTATGACATTAAAAGTATAACCCACTCTAATGAGAAGCTGATATTATCAGGAAGAGTGTTTGGACTAGAGATGTACATTCCTGACCATTAAAAATGAATCTTGGCTCCTCTGAATAGCATGGTCGAGCATCATCCAGCAAAGTGAAATGTCACCGGTTCAATTCCCCATCAGGGCTCATGCCTGGGTTACTGGTCTGGTCCCCTGTTGGGCTGCAGGTGAGAGGCAACCAATCGATGTTTCTCTCACACACTGATGTTTCTCTCTCTATCCTTCTCCCTCCCTTCCCCTCTGAATAAATAAATAAAAATTTAAAAATTGTCTTTGGCTTTCTACTTTTTAAAAATGAAGCTTGGGTTCAGGCTAAGGCCAGGGTGGAGGCAGGGTGCAGCAGGAGAAAGTTTGCACTGACTGGGCTGATGGCAGAATGGTCCAGCTCCTGGCGGCAGAGTTCACACTGGCCAGATTTGGGCCTTAGCAACTTCTCCCAGGGAAGAGCGCCAGTGCAGCTGCTCTTGCAAACAGAGACCTTGATCCACACTCATAGATTGGAATATTGGTGGGCCAGCCATCCTCAGACACCCCACTTAGGACAGATGTCTGCGTAGGTAAACATGGCTTGCCTCCTTGCACAACCAGTGGGCTGGTCCCACACCCACATGTGGCAGATAAAAATCAGGAGGGATATCTCAGGAGTGAGGGGTCCCAGCCCCACACTGGGCCCTCCAGCCCAGGGTTCCAATGCCAGAAAGATAAGTTTCCGTGACTTCTGCCTGTAAAAACCAGCAGGGTTTGAGGCTATGGAAGACAGAAACGTTTGTAGTCCCAGTCAGTTCATCTTAAAGGGTTCGCACACAGACTTACTTGGACTCACTCCCTCTGAGCTCCAGCACAGGGGCAGCAGATTGAAAAGCATGAGACGTATGGGGAGGAACTGAATTGTCTGGCATCAGGGTGAGAGCTGGGGGGCAGCCTTCTCCCAGAGAGAAATGCTGGCAGAGGCCATTGTTCCTTTTCTGAGACTTCAACCCACAGAATTACAAAGTCCATAGGTAGGCACCATATCTGAGACTCCACCAACCTGGCTCATACTGTTTGCCCGACCCTGATGATTCCCTGAGGTGCTGCTGCCCCACCCAACTTTTGGGCCCACCCAAGCTGTTTCCAGTGGCTTTTCCATATCAACAGCTTGTCTTAGCCAGGCTTAAGATTTTCCTAAATTGTCTCTAACAAGCAGGATCTGGCTTCAGGTGCTAAGTTGCCCCAGGCCCAGCACTAGCACCATCCAGCCTTGGTTCACAGCTTGGTCTTGCCTGGGCACCACCAAGCCCAGCACAAGTATCAGCCATCTGTAGATTGTTTTGTAGCTTATGCTGTGTTACCATGGACACATGGTAACAGCGGCTGATTTTTGTAGCTTATGCTGTGTTACCATGGACACATGGTAACAGCGGCTGATTTTTGTAGCTTATGCTGTGTTACCATGGACACATGGACACAGCGGCTGATTTTTGATGCGCCAGCAATCAAAGCTCAACTACAATAGCAGGGTGTACACTGCCCTCATAGTGGGTGTACCTTGAGTACCCAGCTTGGGTAATAGGGGAGGATGTGCAGCTGGACCCTACAGGACAATTAATACCTTAGGCTACTCTACCAAGCCTGGGAGACATAGCAGCTCTATCTAATACATGGAAACAAGCACAAGTAGGCTAACAAAATGAGGAGACAAACATGGCCCAAATGAAAAAACAGATAAAAATTCCAGAAACTGAACTAAAAAAATGGAGACAAGCAATCTACTAGATGCAGAGTTCAAAACACTGGTTATAAGGATGCTCAATGAACTTAGAACCTCAATAGCACAAAAAAGATTCAGTTAGAAATGAATGATGCACTAATTGTAATAAAGAACAATTATAGGGAATCAACAGTAGAGTGGATGAAGCTGAGAATCAAATTAGTGATTTGGAATATAAGGAAGCAAAAAACAACCAATCAGAACAGCAAAAAGAAAAAAAGAATTAAAAAAAATGAGGACAGTATAAGGACCTCCTGGGACAACTTCAAGTATACCAACATTTGCATCAAGGGGGTGCCAGAAGGAGAAGAGAGAAAGCAAGAAATTGGAAACCTATTTGAAAAAATAATGACAGAAAACTTCCCTAATTTGGAGAAGGAAATAGACATACAAGTCCAGGAAGCACAGAAAGTTCCAAATGAGATGAGCCCAAAGAGGCCCACACCAAGACACATAATGAAAATGCCGATGTTAAAGACAAAGAGAGAATCTTAAAAGTAGCATGAAAAAATCAGTTAGTTGCTTACAAGGGAGCTCCCATAAGAGTGTCAGCTGACTTCTCTAAAGAAACTTTGCAGGTTAGAAGGGATCAGCAAGAAATATTCAAAGAGATGAAAAGAAAGGAACTACAGCCAAGATTGCTCTACCCAGGAAAACTATCATTTAGAATCAAAGGACAGATAAAGACCTTCCCAGAGAAGAAAAAGCTAAAGGAGTTCATCACCACCAAACCAGTATTATATGAAATGTTAAAGGGTCTTTTTTTAGCTGAAGAAGATCAAAACTATGAACAATAAAACAGCAATACATACATATCTATCAACAATTGAATCTAAAAAACAAAATAAACAAACAGAACAGAAACAGAGTCAGAGCTATGGAGAACATTTTGATAGTTGCCTGATAGAAGGGAAAGGTGAAAAAGGTGAAAGGATTAAGAAGTACAAATCGGTAGTTACAGAATAGCCATAGGGATGTAGAGTACAGCATAGGGAATACTGTAGCCAAGGAACATATATTCATGACCCATGGACGTGGACAATGGTGTGAGGATTGTCTGAGGGAGGGGCAGCTGGGTGGAGGGGAGTCAAAGGGGAAAAAATTGGGACAACTGTAACAGCATAAACAATAAAATATAATTTAAAATATGAACCTTGCCTTATTGTTATATTGTGCCATAATTCTATTGGCTAATGATAACAGGGCATGTGTATAATTATAAGTAAGTGAGCACATACTGGGTTATTGGAAGGGTCTTTGGTTGTGCTTTGTTTTAATTGTAGGAGTGTGCAAAAACACTTGGTGACCTCATTCCCTGGTCAAGTGGATCAATCACATCGACTCATTGGTCTGACATTCAAGGCTCCTAAAATGTTCTCTCTGGTTGAAGCCCTCCTCCAGATCCATCATAGTTTTGTTGTAAAGATCAAATAGAAAGTGCTTAGCACCCTGGCTGGTACACAAAAATGCCAGCTATGTTATTTATGTGCTGCGTGACTATGGACAAGTCACTGCCTCTCTAGGCCTCAGTCTCTAGCACTGAGTACTGACCCTGATTTCTAAGATGCCATCCTGCCCTGGCACTCCAGGGGTTCACGCGTGGGTTGTTTAGTCTATGAGGAGCCTACATCAATCCCCCTGCCCACTCCCCTGCATTGTGCCATCAGATCCCTACCGCGATGAAGCTGCAGTCAAAGTTGAGGCATTGGCCGCAGCCCTTGGCCACCATGACGCTGATGCCGAGGGCACGGTGCGCACTAGCTGCCAGTGCGAAGAGCAGCACATGGAGGGCTGCATAGGTTGCCAGGCAGAGTAGCTGACTGCGGTGATTGTGCCAGTAGGCAGAAGTCAGTGGGCGAGGACGGTGCAGGCGCCGTTGAGGGGTGGGAGGTGTCAGCCAGTGGGCAGCACTGCAAAAGAAGGATGTGGTGGGACAGGTTGTGGAGGAGAGGAATTCATGCGGGTTGTGATGGAGACCACCGCAATCTGAACCTAGAGACCCCACACCGCTCCCCACTGCAGCCCCCCAACTCTGTGGAGCCTTATGGCAAGCAGGCTGGCTTCCTTTTACAGTAGGAAACAGAGGACAAGGGACTTGCTTACAGTCACACAGTTAGGTGGAGCTGGGATAGAACTTTGGTCTGTCCGATGCCACATCTGTGACTATTTTTGTTACCTCTCCTTACTTCCCAATTGAAAAAAACAGAACAAAAACAATAACCAGGAACTGGAAAGGATGAAAGAATTTGAAATGTGCTGTGATAAATGACCCACAACAAAGCTAATACACAAAAAGAACGAACTACAAAACTGGCACTATTCAGAGCTTGGGACAATGGTTCTGCTATATCCTATTTATATTATTTCTCCACATAATATTAATTTATATTGTTATAATAAGAGACATCCCTTATTACATTTGTACTTCTCTATTTTATGTATTTGTTTATCGGCATAAATTACGTCTCTCTCCATCTGGAATGCACCCCCGGTAGGGCAATGCCATTATTCAGAACAGTGCCTGGTAACATAGCTGCTCCACCAAGCTGAGTAAATGACTGCCTTTGCGAAGTGCTTGTGTGATCCTAGGCATGTTACTTCAGGTGAAATAACTTTAATTTTCTTTTGTAACTTTAATTTCCTTTTACAAGTATACCAGTGCTATAAAATGCACTGCTATAAGCATAAAATGTCCAGCACATAGTAGGTGCTTAATACTGTGAGTTGATTCTGAAGAGACAGTAGAAAATGGAGGCAGGGCTATAACTGTTCCCTGCGAAAAAGTGGGCAAGACTGAGTTGGGCTGGATTAGGGCGGGGCAGGGTGGGACAGGGCTGAACTCGAGACAGGTAGGGTTGTGCTGGGCTGACCTGGAGACAGGCTGGTCTGAGGACGGGCCAGGCGGGCTAGGGTGAGCAAGGCTGGGGCTGGTCTCTTCTGGGCTAAGCTGGGCGTGGTTGATTTGGGGTGGGGCAGGGCTAGGCGGGGCTCGGTGGGGGTAAGGGATCGCAGGTGAGTTCTGGCCACTCTTCGCACCTGGAGTCTAAACCTGACATGTGCAGTGCTGGAGACAGGGCCATACCTGATAGTCAGGTTCTCCATGACCCCGGGGAAGAGCTGCAGCTCATCTCGGAGCTCCTCGAAAGTGATGTCGCCGCTGCAGTCCTTGTCCGCAGACTCGAAGAGTGCCAGCGTCAGCTGGTCTAACTTCTCATCCGTCAGTGACATGGCGCTCTCGTACAGGCACGACTGAAGAACCGTGCGAAGCTCGTCCGCATCGATGGAGCCATTGCCTGTCTCAGGAAAGGATGAAGCCAAGTGGGGGCCACTCTGACCGGCAGACATCTCTGCCCTGCTCAGTCATTGCACAGAGTGGTAACTTTTCCTGTTCGTCCACTCAACCTTCCTGCCAACCAATCCCCTTTCTGGGTATACACCAGACAGACAAAGGACATGTGTCACCCTTAGCTCGCAAACCCCCCATGGCTTCCTATGGTCAAGCTCAACAGAGATAAACCTCTCCCCATGCATGGAGAACCTTGATGCATGCCGGGCTGCAGGATCTGCAGCCTCCTCTTTAAGTACCACTTAGCATCCAAGTCCACCTGTACAAAAGATACACTTGCTTGCTTAATCTAAAAGGAGCCATGTGCCCAGAGTCTCAGTTACCCAGAGGCAATGTATATGAGGTGATGGTGAGGGGTGAGTTCCCTGTTGTTCCCCAACTTGCAGCAGGCTCTACTCATCCATGTGTCCTGAGAGGCTACAGCTGGGCGCTCGAGTCCAGCATGTGGCCTTATAGGAACATGAATGAAGTGATGTGAAAAGGAAGCCAATACTATCAACTGAGATGAAATTTGGGGCATTTTTTTTCCCGTATATATTTTTATTCAAAACAGGCAGGACCCTCAATTAATGATTTGTTGGCTGGCTTTGGACATAGACACAGATGCAGCAACATTCTTCTGCCCCTCGCTGCCTGTGCGGTGGTGAGCTGTGAGTCCTTCATAGTAGTGGGTGTTATTTTGCTCATCTTGAGAGTGGGGATAATAAATCATCCCTTTCAGAATTAATTATGTTCAAGGATGAGTGATAATTAACTACAAAGCACTTAACACAGTATCTAAAGGAAGGTAGTTGCATATAAATGGAAAGTATTATCAGCTTTGTGGTCATCACTTAGGCAAAGCCAAAGTCTGTAATCACATTACAGAGCAAAGTCTAATACATTCCTTTCCAACCATACCTCCTATCCTCAGCTGTCCGAGTCAAGAGCACCCATGCCACAGGTTTCAGACCACATTGAGAGCCCCAGTCCCTTCCCTAACCCCCTTCACACGCTCTCATCCATCCTGCTCTATTCTCTCCCTGGCCATTTGCAAATCCAGAGTCCTCCTTCACAATTATTATCATGTACACATTCTTCTTCCTTATTCATCTGTTCTTCTATTCCACTAACCCTAAAAACATCCCATCCCTGGATGATTACAACCATCTGTTTTCTCCTTTCCTGCACTAGGGCAGCTAAGTGAACATTGCTGAAGAAAATCACCTGAGAGGGCAGGAATTTTTTGATTCCCAGCTGCAACAAGGCCTGCACCTTGTCAGCAGTCCTCTCCTGCTCCTCTGGTAAGGTCACTCCTGCTATCTGTGAGGACCACTTCTCACCTCCATGCCCATCCAATCAGTCCCTCCCTGGTTCTCATTGAAAACTGCAGCCATTGGAAGGGAATGCCCTCTAGATCGTACTGTAAAGCTACAAAGCCCCTTACACATGCCCTGCCCTGTCCTCCTCCCCAACTCATCTGCAAGAGGAGCGTGTTGCTTCCTTCTGTTACAGGCCCATCTCTCAATCTGAGGTCATCAAAAAGACCCAGATGTGAGCAAACCTTGGTGTTCAGAAAGCAGTCAGTGAAGAGGGTCCCATGATGGCTGGAGTGGGGTCTAAGGAAGATCCCAGGAAGCGGCATGGTCAACTGCTCATGGAGTGGGTGGACAGGTCAACTTGGGTAGTAGGTTCCAGGAATGAGGCCTGGCTAAGATTAAGTCAGGTGGGAATGGGAGCAAAAGAAACCCCACAGGCCAGAGGGCCTCGCTCAGCAGTAGGTCTGCAGGTAAGCTGAACTTTTTAGGATGGAAGTCTAGCCCTGTGGCTCCCCTGCTCAACACTCTTCGATGGCTCCCCTTTGCTGGTTGTACTGAGACTTCAAACCGTAGCCCCCGGGGCCAGCATAGCCTGGCCTCCCTCGTCACTCCAGTCTCACTGGAGGCCTCTTTCCCATTTCAGCCTTTTTGTCCTGATGATTCCGGGCCCTCAAGAACCCTTTAAACTACAAAGTCACCAAAGATGTACAAACCAGCATGTTTATTACAGTGTCATTTATAATGTGCAATGGAATTCTCCATTTTGGTAATAGGGCTTGAGTAAATAAGAATAAATAACAGCTGACACCCATTAAGAGTGTATCCTGTGCTGAGTTTAGAGAAGTTAACTGATTTAAATCGCAGATCAACCTCATGAATAGGTACTATTATTATGATCACCACTCTCATGTGATAGGTGAAGAAATCGAGGCACAGAGAAGTGAAGTAACTTGCCCAAGGTCACATGATTAGCAACTGGTGGACCTGAGATTTGAACCTAAGTAACCTGGCCTCAGAGTCAGAGATCTTAACTACTAGGCTCTGCCATGTGGAACATAGGACCTCATATGTACAGTAGAATACAACACAGCCACCCAACTGATGCTATAACTACACTGAATTACCACTTCATACCTGCTAGGATGGTTATTATAAAAAAAACACAACAGGAAACAGGGTGTGATTCCATCCTGCATGTCTGTTCTGCAGAACAGAAGTTGTTTATCTCCATCCACCTTCTCCCCCACCGACATGCGTGCCACCACCCCACGGAGGATGTGATGGACGTGGACATGGACATGGGCCCTCTGAGGCCCCAGAGCTATCTTTCCAGTTGTGAACTGAAAGCTAACAAGGATGATCACTTGAAGGTAGATAATGATGAAAATGAGCACCAATTATCTTTACGAATGGTCAGTGTAGAGGCTGTTGCAAAGGATGAGTTGCACATGGTTGAAGCAGAGACCGTGGATTATGAAGGCAGTCCAAGTGAAGTAACACTGGCAACTTTGAAAATGTCTGTACCGTCAATGGTTTCCCTTAGTGGCTTTGAAATAACACCACCAGTCGTCTTACGGCTGAAGTGTGGTTCAGGGCCTCTGCATGTAAGTGGACAGCACATAGTAGCTGTCGAGGAAGACACAGTGCCAGAAGATGAAGGAAGAGGAGGATGGGAAACTCCTAAATGTGTCTGGAAAGTGTTCTGCCCCTGGAAGTGGTAGCAAGATGCCACAGAAAAAAAAACTTGCTGCTGAAGAAGATGATGAAGACAACAATGAGGAGGAGGATGCTGATGATGAAGGTGATGATGATGATTTTGAGGATGAGGAAGCTGACAAAAAAGCTCCAGTAAAGAAATCTACATGAGATACTCCAGCCAAAAAATGCACAAAAACCAAACTTGAATGTAAAAGACTCAAAACCATCAACACCAAGATCAAAAGGTCAAGAATCCTGCAAAAATCAGGAAAAACTCCAAAAACACCAAAAGGACCTAGTTCTGTGGAAGACATTAAAGCAAAAATGCAAACAAGTACAGAAAAAGGCAGCTCACTTCCCAAAGTGGAAGCCAAGTTCATCAATTATGTGAAGAGTTACTTCCGGATGAGTGACTCAGAGGCTACTCAAGATCGCTGGTTATGGAAGAAGTCTCTTTAAGAAAATAGTTTAAACAGTCTGTTAAAATTTTCCATCTTATTTCCTTTCCTGGCTGTCCTTTTTTATAATACAGAGTGAGAACTGTCCCCACCGTGGCTAATAAATGTTATCCAGGTTCCCTTGCCAGTAATGTGTTGTACAAAATGCCTGTTTAGTTTTTAAACATGGAACTCCACCCTCTGCTTGGTTTTAAGTATTTATGTATGGAATGCTATGATAGGACATAGTAGTAGTGGTGGTCAGACAAATGGAAATGCCGGGGAGACAAAAATATATATGTGAAATAAACTCAGTATTTTAATTAAGAAAAAACAGAAAGTAAAAAATGCCGGCAAGGCTGTGGAGAAATGGGAACTCTTGTGCATTGCTGGTAGGAATGTAAATTGGTCTGTGGAAAAGAGTGTGTATGGTGCCTCAAACAATTAAAAATAGAATTTCCATACGATCCAGCAATTCCACCTCTGGGTATATGCCAAAAGAATTGAAATCAGAGTCTCAAAGAGATGTTCGTACACTCGTGGTCATTGCAGCCCTATTCACAATATTCGAGAGGTAAAAACAACCCAAGCATTGACTGATGGATGACTGAGAAAGCAAAATGTGGAATATGCATACAATGGAATATTATTCAGCCTTTTAAAAAAATGAATCCTCGCCACCTAGTACAGCATGGATAAACCTTGAAAACATTATATTAAGTGAAATAAGCCAATCGCAAAAGGGCAAATATGTGATTCCACTTGCATGAGATACCTAAAATAGTCACATTTTTAAAGACAGAAAGTAGAATGGCAGTTGCCAGGGGCTGTGGGAGGAGCGAGTGGGAGTTAGTGTTTAAAGAGGACAGAGTTTCAGTTTGGAAAAATGGAAAGTTCTGGAGCTGGATGGTGGTGATGGTTGTGTAACAGTATGGATATGCTTAATGCTGTGGAACTGTACACTCAAAATGGGGTAAAGCGGTAAATTTAGTGTTGTGTATATTTATGACAAAAAATAATGTTATAAGGCTTTATAGTCTTTCATGAACAAATGTTCATATTGTTTAGTGATAAAGGCAGTATGTATAGTATAATCCTGCTTTGTTTAAAAATGTGTATGTGGTACATATGTGTGTGATCAGTTAGAAGACACTACAGAAAAATGTTATGAGGTAATTTTTGTGTTCTTCTTTAAGCCATTTTGCATTATCTATAATGTGATAAATATCACAACAGGCTTGTATAGTTATTATTACAAAGAAAGGATGACAAAGAGGGTTTTTTTCCAAATGCAGAAAAAGACAAAGGAAAGCTCTAGTTTCTAGTGAGCTGAATCAGGGCCATTTCTCTCCTGGGCCAGTATCTCCCCTTCTCCCCCACCCCCTCCCGCCATATAATGGAGGCAGGGACCAGACAGAAAGATGGAGGGAGGGGGACACATCAGCCTCACCTGGGGAAAACAGCCCTGTGTTTGGTCACAGCGCTGGGATGGGATGATTCCCTTTGTCCCCTTCTCCTGAGTCCTCCCTTCCCTATAGAGAGCTCTTACCGTCGATGTCATACACCTGGAAGAGGAACTTGAGTTTGTCCATGGGGTTGCCGTGAACGAGCAGGGTCAGTGTGTCCTGCAGCTCCTGGAGGGTGATGGTGCCACTTCCATCCGAGTCAAACAGAGTGAAGAATCTCTCAGCGAAGAAGGACTATGACCACAGAAGGGTGGAAACAAGCACAAGTGTGGCCACAGGGCCTCGACTTTGAATTCATTTGC
>PVJD01011749.1:24826-44325 GCA_004026545.1 Mormoops blainvillei | reverse complement strand
ATTTTTTATTAAGTATATTTTATTAATTATGCTATTAAAGTTGTCCCATTTTTCCCCTTTTCTCCCCTCTGCCCAGTACCCCTATTTCCTCCAGCGATTCCCCCCCCCTTAGTTCATGTCCATAGGTCGTACATGTCAGTCCTTTGGCTTCTCCATTTCCTATACTATTCTTAACCTCCCCCTGTCTATTTTGTGCCTACCATTTATGCTTCTTGTTGCCTGTACCTTTTCCCCCATTCTCCCCCCACCTCCCCGCTGATAATCCTCCATGAGATCTCCATTTCTGTGATTCTGTTCCTGTTCTAGTTGTTTGCTTAGTTTGTTTTTGTTCTTTTAGATTTCATTGTTGATGGTTGTGAGTTTGTTGTCATTTTACTGTTCATAGTTTTGATCATCTTCTTTTTCTTAGATAAGTCTCTTTAACATTTCATGTAATGATGGTTTGGTGATGATGAACTCCTTTAACTTGACCTTATCTGGGAAGCACTTTATCTGCCCTTCCATTCTAATGATAGAGGAATCTTGGATGTAGGTCCTTGCTTTTCATCTCTTTGAATACCTCTTGCCAGTCCCTTCTTGCCTGCAGGCTTCTTTTGATAAATTAGCTGATAATCTTATGGGAATTCCTTTGTAGGTAACTCTCTTTTCTCTTGCTGCTTTTAAGATCATCTCTTTATATTTAACTTTTGGCATTTTAATTATGATGTGTCTTGGCGTGGCCCTCCCTGAGTCCAACTTCTTTGGGAGTCTCTGAGCTTCCTGGACTTGTAAGCCTAGTTCCCCACCGAATTAGGGACAATTTCTTTCATTATTTTTTTAAATAAGTTTTATTTTCCCTCTCCTCAGCACCTTGCCAGCCCTGCACCAGGGGCCTGCATGCTTATCAAGTTAATCATACTCCAAAAAAATGTGTTAAGACTTGTCCTTTCTTCTCAAGCCTCCTAGCTCAGGTTCCAAAAGATGTATAGTACAGGTGAATAGAGAAAATGTCATTCTGAAAGTGTTGTCATCAAATATGTCATGGCCTTCATTTAGAATCGAGTTGTCCCGTGAGGGTGGATTACACAACCCCTTCTTTTGTTCTATCCTTTCCTCTTTTGGATAACCTCTTTGTAGTTGCAACTGAGATCTTCAAGATGAGCCTTCCCTATTTCATCGAGCAGCTCACCACAAACTATATCAACAAGAAGAAAAATACAAGCAGCAGAATTGACTGGGCCGGAATTGACTGAAACTCTGGGAGGAAAAGTGTTTTTTGTTCGTGTCTTTGGGTCTTACGAGAAATATAAAAGTTGAAAATCAAAAGATGTTCTAGGTTATGAAGGCCTCCCTGGGGAAGGAAGTTCAGCAGACCAGCCAAGCTCATTTCCTATGATTCACTATGAAGGGTGACACTTTTCTTCTCTTTGTTTATGAATGAGAATGTGCCTTTATCATGAGAGGTGAGGCCGGCGCCCTTGGGCTATGAAAATGATTTGTGTAACCTCAGACAGTTGTCTTTGCAGATATTATAACGTATTTTTGCACTGGAGTCACCAGAGACTAGTTTCAGTGTAAGCAAATAGAGCCCAATGGTCAGGGAGCGCATTTGTGAGGGTAGAATCTTGTGTAGGACCAGTCTGAGATCCGACCATGAGGAGGCAGATTAGCTCTTTAACAACTACTCTCCCCTCTCAGCACCATTCCTCATCCCTCCAAGTGCCCTCCCTCTCTAGAAAGCCAGATCGAGGTAGTTCCCTCCTCCTTTCTGCTCTCATGGATTTCTTTCCAAATTTTTCTTCTTTTACTTAGTTATCTAAAATGTGTCCCTAATTGCAATGCGCCAGGATCTTCCTCCCTCATTACCTTCCTGTTCTGCATTTTCTGCTTCATCTTCCCCACCTCCAATCCTCACTTAAACCGCCCTGGGAGAGGCAAGGCGTAGAGGACCAGCAGATCCTAAACTCGATCTGAATCTCACTGCGCCACCCAGTGGCCATGCGGTCTTAGGCAACTCACCTTGGGAATTGGCACTTTTTCAGTTGAAATATCAGGATCACCAATTTTGCCTAAGGATTATTTGAGGATAAAGTGAAATAAGACATCTGGAATTGTTTTTCTAAATTGCTGAATACTAATTTATAGTTATTATAACTACGAGATCCCCTTTTTATTGCCAGTTTAGGTTGGGATTTTCTCTTTCTTAAAAATGTTAAGCACACCAAATACAACTTCTAACTGATTTTCTGTCTAATCTTCAGCCACTCCCACCCACGCTGTCCATCTGCTGCCATCCAGATCTTAGCTCAGATCAAGGTTCTAGAACACACCAAAAACCCTAAGTGACAAAGACAAACCAGCAAACTGACTGGCATTCGAAACCCGGAAGAACCACCTGGTGGCCCTGAATTTAGCAGTAAATCCCAAGACAATGTAAATTTAAAGGATTAGAGACTTGAGGACCCAGAAGACAAAACAACCAACTGAAACAATGGGTAGGGGAAAGATAGTTTCAAACAGAGCCTTGTGTGTCTAAAACCAGTCCCAAGGACCTTGTTTTCTTAAGGACATCAGACTGGAAACTTACTTCGACTGTGCTGTGGATGTTCTATAAAAGTAAGAAAAGAAATGAATTTTTATTGAGAAGAAGTACAATTTTGTAACTTTGTTCTGAATATGTTTTCTACCCTGAGATGCCTTACCCATCAGGGAAATATTGTACTTTTAACAGCTGGCTGAGATTGTGATGGAAAATTTATATAAAGCTGAGGCTCTGAGGAGACCTCAGGGATAAAGTTATATCCCCAAAGCTGTAGTTTTATCAATTTTTATTTCTTGTCTGGTGGTTATGGATGCAACTAGCCATGAATACAAAAAGGCTTCAGTTTGGCGGTGCTTCTGGCATTGTCTCATAGAACACTTTGCTTTTAAAAGAAATGGTTGTAGCACTGACCACTCACACAGAATGTATCCAGTCATGGGCCTAGCCATTCAACCTCAAGTCAAAGGGGAACGCTTCTGTAGATCTCTCCATACACGCGTTCAACCGTGTTTGCTGGTTTGACACATGATCATTGACCAAGTGAATAGAATTGTTTTGAAGGACACCAATCCCACTCTGTTTCTATAGCCCTGGTGTTGGGTCTTCCACGGGAACACAGTCGCAAGTGCTTTTGAATCACCAAAGAACTTCCCATCGAGGGTCTAGCAATCAATAAATAGTTTGGTTTCTGCTTTAAAGATTGGAAATACGACAGTGAAGACATTTTTGATCAGGGGATCATAGCAAGTCATTTGCAAGGGAATTGAATGGTCTATCTTTCTTGAAGAGAAGTAGTAATATTTTCAGGTAAAAATACTATTATAGTCTATCTGGATTAAAAATCCATTTTCTTTCTCTCTAACCAAGATATCTGTTTAAAGTTCTAGCGGTAATTTTAGTATTTATACCCTCCCCCAACATGTGAGCTGATGGACTCTAAAACATCTCAAAAAATATTAATTTAGGGGCCCTAAACATCCAAATCATGTGTTAACCTTGATTTTAGATGATTTCAAATTACTTATCTTTAATTTATACATATATATATATATATATATATATATATCTCCATGAATACAACAAGGCTTCTGTTTGGCAGTGCTTCTGGCATTGTCTCATTTTCTTTTAAAAGAAATGGCTGTAGCACTGACCACTCACACAGAATGTACCCAGTCACGGCAATACATATATATAGAAAAGCACAAAAGGGGTAGCTAGTACAATGATCGACTGAACGAGAACAAAATCACCTAGTATTTTGAAGACTATTTCTCCTGACGATGATATTGGGGCTAAGTTATAGGTAAATCAAGTAGAGACGAGAAGTGTCAACTATCCCATCAACCTGCTCATTTCCTTTACATAGTAAAATGTGTCCCTGGGCCAACCAGGAATTTATTCAATAACTATGTGCCGGGCACTGGAAAATTAAAAAAAAAAAAGTCACTGTTCTCAAGAAATGTACAGCCAAGCGGACAGCATTAACTGTGCCTCATCTGTAAAGTAGGGAAAATACAACCTGCTATAAAGGTGTGAAATGAAGATAAAATAAAACGACATGACATGTAACTAAAATAAAACAGTATGAATAAATAAAATAATGTGAAATATAATGCTACCATGAAATTTTGTACATTCTTTAGCTTAACAAGCTTAACGCTTAACAGGATCGGGTATCATTCCTGCCCGTGGGTAATATTACGAAGAACCTTAGCTGGTGTTACAGAATGGATTACACGTGGGGAGGTAAGGAGTTTCTTTTCTGCAAGGAGAATATGCACTTAGCTTGTTCCTGGGAAGCTGTAATCACTGTTAGGAGAAGTCAGTGAGTTCACATTATTTACACTGAAGTAAGTTCCAGATAGATGTAAAAGATTAAATGTAAAGCAAACTGATAAACAGACCCCAAAGGGACTGGCAAAAGACTAGAAGAAAACTTAGGTGTATATTTTTATATTCTCTGGGTAGGGAAAGCATTCCTAAATATGACATAAACTCCAGGTGTAAATATTTGAATAAAGATACATTTGCCCTTATAAAAATGTAACACTTCCACATGGCCAAAAATTATTAATACTAAAAGACAAGTGACAAGCCAGGAAAAATATTTGCAGCACATGTAAGAGACAAACTTCTTTCAAATCAAGAAGAACTATACCTGGTTGGTATAGTTCAGTGGATTGAGCAATGGCCTGCAAAACCAAAGCGTCACCAGTTTGATTCTCCAGTCAGGGCACATGCCTGGGTTGCAGGCCAGGTCCCCAGTAGGCAGTGCACAAGAGGCAACCACACACTGATGTTTCTCTCCCTCTCCTTCTCCCTCCCTTCCCCTCTGCCTAAAAATTAAATATAAAATCTTTAATAAAAACATAAATGTGACCAACTCAATAGAAAAATCATCAAGGACATGAACACACAATTTGCAAAAGAAAAAAAAACCCAGCAGCATTTGGAAAGATAGGTTAGCTCACTAACAAGTAATAAATTTGAAATAAAAATTAAAAAATAGACAGCCATATATAAAAAAGTTTGGCAAAGCTTAAAATGTGGAAAATACCCACTAGAGGTTGAAGAGCATTTGGTAAACTACATACCTTCACGTGTCCTTGAAAGAAATGGAAATTCATATAACCGTTAGTAGCTCATGTTGGCAACATATACAACCCCTTGGTGGCATAATCTTTGACCAAGAAATTGTCCTTCTAGGTATTTATCCTATAATCATATTTGGACTGGTACAAAACATAGAATTTCTCAGATATTCACTGCTACTATAATGGACAAAATCGGGTATACACCAAATGTCCACCATTAAGGAATCTGTTAAATAAATTGTGGTGCATTTATTTTCAGGCTTTCTCAACCATTGTACTGTTGACATTTGGGCTAGATCATTCTTTTTCTGTTGTTTGTTTTATTTTGTTCATTGTGGGCTGGATCCTTCTTGATGGCGAGGGCTATTCTGTGCATTGTAGGACACTGAGCAGCATCCCTGGCCTTCACCCATTAGCTGCCACCAGCACCTTCTGCCAAATTGTGACAAACAAAAATGACTGCAGACATTTCTGACTGTCCCCTTGGGGCAAAATTGCCCCATCACCACCTTAGGAACCACTGATTTAAGTAAATATAATGTGATATTTTAAAAGAATGTATCAGAGCCACACATATTAACATGGAAAGATAAATATGCTATATTATTAAACTGGATAAGTGATGGCTAAGTACTATGTACCATATAATACGACTTGCATAAAAAAAGAATGTTACATAATTACCTGTGCATAATGCTAAATGTGCCAAGAAAAACTCTGGGAGACTCTTGGTAAAATGTCAGTTAACAATGACTACCCTGAACCGCTAATCCTGGACATGGAAAACTGTCTGTATTTAATATGAGCAAGTTGCACGACCTCTCTGATTCTCAGGCTCTCTCATCTCTACACAATGTCATTCAAATAATAAAGGATTTATGAGGAAGACATTCAGGATGACAACTAAGGGGGGTCAGTTAGCGGGTGGAGGAGCTGAGCAAAAAGGAAAAAGGACTCATGGACAGGGACAATGATGTTGTGATTGTGGCAGGGATGGGGGTAAAAGGGGACTAAATGGTAATGGAAAAAATATACAATAAAGAAAATGTAAAAAATAACAGAGAACCATTTTGTGAAAATATTCTGTCTTGGAAAGAGATTTCACTTTGGCCTAGAGACCATTGTTTTTAAGCTTTTGCAAAATAGATACACAATGATTTCTAGAAGAATTTTTGTGAGTGTGAAATACTTATTTCAGAACTTATCACCTGATAGTAAGCTCACCCCTGTCTTTTCTCCAATCCCCTGGGCTTTCCTTATGCCTGTATTTATTTACTTGGTATTTCTCTTAGTTGAAATGTATTTATTTTTGCACTGACCTTTTAAAAAAAACAAGGAAAATGTGATCTTGAAACTTTGGAGGACAAGCCATTTAAAACATAAAGATTTCTAGTGGGGTTTTTTTTTTTGTCCTGCACTGATATACATCTTATGGGCTATAAAGAAAAATAATTTTCCAGCCTTTTGTTGTTTAAAAATATGCGATGATGATCAAAGGTCTTAGAATTTAAAATGCCTGAAGTTCAGAGAATGATGGAAGTTGAGCAGCAAATATAAGTTGTCCTTGCTGATCTATCTCTAAATGAAAATAGAGAGGGTGATCGCATTAGCTAATTCTGTGAGTCTTCAGTGTCCAGTTAAAGAATTTATTTGATTGAGAGATTTCTTTAACAGGATATCCCACCTGTGATAGAATGAACAAAATTAACTGTTATGCTTCATTTGTTTTCATTATCCACAAAACAGCATGTCTCTCGGGTCAAACAGATTTCATTCTTTTCTTCTTAATGCAGAGACGGCAAGTGTCATTGAGGAGAGAAAAATCTTTGTCTTTCAGGCCAGAGAGCCTGTGCATGATAAGGTTAGGAGCGCATTGGATTCGGGATTTAAACACAAATTAGATAAAATGATTGCATTTAAAGGAGAAATTGTTCAAGACACATCACACACTTCTAGATGTCAAATGCAGAAGAGGCATTCCTAGAAATGATGAAATATTGGGTTATTGGATAGAAGGAGATTAGACAAAAACCCCAATTGTATTCAAACCGGGAGAGCTATATTATATTCTGCTGAATTGCATGCTCTCTGTATAAGCAATTGGGAATTAATTCCAGCGTGCCTTCCTTCAGTAAGTTCTGTCATTTCATACAAGAAGCAACTGTAAATCATTCAGGAATGATTTATAAAATAACTAGTACATAGTACATTTTTACTAAGAGTAGCTACCTTAAAAAAATATGCAGCACTAGATGGTCTCATTTGGTACTAACGCTAAAAGGCCACTTACAAAGTGACTGATTCCAAATCTTTACCTCCATCCCCGTTACTCCACCAGCCACTGGTGCATCTTCTCCCAATCCCCAGTTCCTCTGCAGCACTGAACTTCCCTTTGAAATCCTGTCTGTTCACTTCTCTGTCTCGTCTGCCTCAGTGGGTTTTTTCCATCAGTTGAACTCTATTTTTTAAACTTCCAAGTAGTCCTCAAAACGTATGATCGGATGGTGGCACCCAAGTGTCTATCCAGAGCTGCTGTGAGTTTATCATAGTTCTTCCAATTCTTCTGACACATCAAAGAAAGTTTCAAAAGTAGAAAAGGGTGACATTTGCCATCCTGATGCAGAAGTAACACATTAGTATTTTGCTTAGTGCTCCTTTTCGTAGAGCACTCAAAGTCAATTGTGCTTTCCTACTCCCCTAAACTTACAGAGCTCTGATAAGCATGTCCCATATACGTCAGAATATTTAGTATTTCCTTCTTGTTCATTTATTTCTTATCTTTTTTTTACTCCTGCATGAAAATTTTGAAATCCACTCTAATACATTAATCCTGATGTTCTTATCGCCAGGAAGAAATAGTCATTTCTTTAGATTAATAAATAATGTGCACAGCCCTAATGATATTTTTCTATTCATCTTTAGCAAAGCATGAAATTTAATCTCCTCACTGTGACAACCTTATGGAATTGGTGAGCTCTGACTTTGGAGCCACATAACAAGCCATATGCCTCTATAGGACATTATTCTATGTCAAGGGCTTCATATTAATTTCTGAAGTACTTGGGTTAATGATATTTCATTAAGAAACTCTTAACAACTGCAAAGTGTTCACTCTCATGGAGGGACTTAATGGAACTTAATGGATTTATTCTATTACTTTGTTCATTTAAAAATATTCCTTAATTAGATATTATTATTAATGGACCTATCACACACATTTGAAGGAGTCTCTCCAATTATTCAGAACTCAATCATGAAAATTTATCAAATCAGATGGAGAAAACAAAGATGAAAACAGCTCCATATTTAGACAAGTGCCCAAAAATCTGAGACATGTTGCAAAGGAACAGCTGAGACCTAGTAAGGAGGGGAGTTCCTCCAATATATTTGAAAAACTGATCACCCCCAATTTTTATATGAGTTTAGTTATTCATTCATTTATTAAATAAGCATTTGTTCATTGCTAATAATGTATGAGCTACAGTGATAAAATAATGGAAGAATTTTAGAATCCAATGAAAGTAGAAGTAGGTCATTGAACCAGTAACTACGCTTGAATGTTGTGTGGGCTAAAAAAAAGGTAAGGCAGTGTGCCATGGAGCAAAGAAGGGAAACTCACCTGACTGGAATGAAAAGGCATTAAACAGAAGGTGACATTGGAGTTGAGTCTTGAAAGCTGACAACACTAACCAGGCACACGAGGGGGAAAAGATATCATAGTTTGGCAAAGAAAATACTCAAACATGGAACACTGTGTTTCAGGAGGTCATGGTGCATGAGGGGGGCATTGTGACAACTTGAATTAATGTCATGGCAGTGGGGCTAAAGAGAAGACAATTAATTAAACTATTTCAGAGAGTTTGACCTGCCTTGGGTAACTGATCATATGCAGAATTGGTTGATGTAGAGGTTGAGGGAATTCATCAGATTTCTTTTTTTCTTTTTTAAAATTTTATTCTTGTTTATTCTGTTATAGTTGTCCCAATATTTCCCACTTTGCCTTCCTCCATCCAGCTCCCACTGTCCATGCTTCCCACCGTCCACAGCTCCCACACTGTTGTCCATGTCCATGGGTCATTCATACATGTTCTTTGACTACTCCCTTCCCCTTCTTGCCCCCATCATCCCCCTTCCCCCTCCCCTCTGATCACTGTCAGTTTGTTCTTTATTTCCAAGTCTCTGTTCTATTTTGCTCATTTGTTTTGTTGATTAGGTGAGATCATGTGGTATCTGTCTTTCACCACCTGGCTTATTTCACTTAGCATAAAAGTCTCCAGCTCTATCCATGCTGTCAACAACAGTAGGAATTCCTTCTTCTTTCCTTCTGCTGCAGAGCAGTCCATCGTGTAGATGAATGGAAGAGAGTTTTTTAAATCCATTCATCTACTGATGGGCAGTTAGGCTGTTTCCAACTCTTGACTATTGTAAATAGAGCTGTTATGAACATAGGGGTGCATAAGTTTTTCTGAATTGGAGTTTTGGGATTCTTAGGGTATATTCCCAGCAGTGGCATCACTGGGTCATAAGGCAGTTGCATGTTTAATTTTTTGAGGAAATTCCATACTGTTTTCCATTTACCAGATTTCTGACTTGTGTGACTATGTATGGTGGGTGGTGCCTTCCACCCACATAGGGAATATAAGACTAAGAGTGGGTTTTGTGGGAGCTGGGGCATCATGGACTATGATGACTGTTATCTTCAACAGGTTTTTTTTTTAGGGAAGTCTCTAGGAAATCCAGATGGCCCAGGCAGCTAGATATTTGACACTATGGAAAGAGACCTGTACTGAAGATAATAGAGTTGAGATTATGATTTTACTTCAGGATATCTCGAGTATATCATGAAACCAAGTTGTCAGGAGAAGTATAAATTTCTTTTTTTTGTTGGGGAAAAGTGTGCTACTTTCAAAATTAGTGTCTAGTATCATCATCTACCATAAAACATGCAGACTTAATGTGTAACTGAAGGTTGATCACCTAGACATGGTCAAACAGGTGACCAGAAAACTGGGAGTTAAAACACAAATGATATACATGAAAGGTCATAGCAGTGTTATTCATAATAGCCCACAAGTGTAAATAACCCAAATATCCATCAACTGAGACATGGATAAACAGAATAAGGTCTATTCATACAACAATATTATTCAGCAATTAAAAGGAATAAAGTCTCGATATATGGTGTAGCGTGGATGAACCTTAAAAAACATGCTAAGTGAAGGAAGTCACTCGCAAAAGACCACACGTTGTATGATTCCATTTATGGGAAATGTCCAGAACAGGCAAATCTATAGAGACAGAATGTAAATTCAAGGTTGCCTAAGGCGGGTAGGGGATGGGGAGAAACAAAAGTCAATTGCTAAAAGATGCAGGATTTCTTCTGGGAGTGATGAAATGTAAAATCAAATTTAGAATTGATTGTGGTGATGGTTGTACAACTCTGTGAATGTACTAAAAGCCATTGAATTCTAAAGTTTAAATGGTGAATTGTATGTAAGTGAATTACATTTCAATAAAGTTGTTACGACAAAAGAATTTTATAGCCTTACTTCACAAACAAATATTTCAGTGACTATTCATTGAGAGCCCACAAAAAGCAAACAATGTCCATATGATGAATTATTAAACACGAGAAACAAGTTGCAGAGTAATGTATATCTTAAGAACCCATTTTATGAAGCTGAGCATCAAGGAAAGCTCTATATATGTGTATTTATGTTGGTGTAAGCATGTAAAATTTATGAAAGGGTAAACATATTGCTTTCAACAAAAGAATAGGAATGGAGGATAAAGTGGACTATTAGATTTCTAAAATACATGTCTGGATATTTTTCTACTGTTAACATGAGGAGGTTATACTTTTATATATTATTTTATTTTTATATTTATTAAATTTATTGGGGTGACATTGGTAAGATTATATAGGTTTTAAGCATACATTTCTGTGACACATGATCTGATGTGACACGATTGCACCGTGTGCCCACCATCCAAAGGCAAATCTCCTTCTGTCACCACATATTTGACCCCTTTCACTTTTTACTACCTACCCAGCTGCCTTCCCTCTGGTAACTGCCATACTGTTGTCAGTGTCTATGAGTTTTTGTTTGTTTTTCTTGCTTGTTTACTTGTTGCTTTCAGTTTTATATCCTACATATAAATGAAATCATCTGGCCCTTCACATTTTCTGTCTGACTTATTTTCCTTAGCATGGTATTCTCAAGATTCATCCATGTTGTCGCAAATGGCAGCATTTCATCTTTTCTTATGGCAGAGTAGCAGTCCGGAGTATATATGTACCTCATCTTCTTTATCCAATCATCTAGTGAAGGCCACTCTGGTTGTTTCCATGTCTTGGCCACCGTGAATAATGCTGCAATTCATGCAGGGGTGCATATATCTTTGCAAAAAAATGTTTTTAAAATTTTCAGGTAGATACCCAGAAGAGGGGATGCTTGGTCATATGGTAACTCTGTTCTTAATTTTTAAGGAACCTCTATACTGTTTTCCATAGTGGCTGTAACAGTTTATATTCCTACCAGTAGTGAATGAGTTCCTTTTTTCCCACAACCTAAATTAACTGCATTCCTATATACTAACAATGAAATTTCAGAAAAAGAAATTTTTAAAAACTCCTTTTGCAATTGCAACAAAAGTAATAAAATGCCTAGTAATAAACTTAACAAAGGATGAGAAGGACCTATATATTGAAAAGTGCAAAACATTATTAAAAGAGATTGAAAAAGCCACAATGAAATGGAAAGATATTCCATGGATTGGAAGAATCAATATAGTTCATGGGTTGGAAGAATCAACATCGTTAAAATATCCACATTACCCAAAGCAATATGCAGATTTAATGCAATCCTCATCAAAATCCCAAGGACATTGTTTAAAGAGATAGGGTTCCTAGCCAGAAGCAATGAAGAAGAACCTTGGTAGAAACTGCGTCCCTCAGGTTGGGCCAACGTGGAAGAAGATAGAGTGAAAAAGTCAGAGATGAAGAGGAACAAGCCAAGTCCGTGAAATAGCCTAGAGTGCATGAGGATCTCGGGCAACAGAAAGTTCATCTTAAAGGGGCTACAATTTGGGGGCTGTTTGAGTATAGTGCAGCTGTCCCTCTGTGTCCACAGGTGCAAAGAGCTGACTACATGCATTGTTCTATGCCATTTTACATAAGGGACTTGAGCATCTGCTGATTTTAGTATGTTTCGCGGGGGGGTCTGGAGCCAATGCTCTGTAGATACTGAGGGATGACTCTCTACTTCAGACTCTTCCCTGAGGCTGTTGCAGTGTAGGCCCATTTGCAGTGAAAGCAACTTTCATAAAGGAAATATACAAGAGTTCCATAGTCATGGGTGGAGTATCAGTGAAGTGGTTTAATCCCATGCCCCACCAGATGGAGGTGAATATCAACAGGGGGGTTGTAAAGGTTCCAGCTAGTCCCAGCTGGGATTCATAGCATGGCTGTGTCTCCTGGGCTATTGGCCCACCAGATAATGGTATGCTGTAGCCAGACTGTATTAGCTAGCAAAGAACCAACTATGCACATTTCTTCCCAATTCCACATTCAGTGATGTCACATTGGTAGTTTGCAATCATACATGGTGGGAGCATTTATACCATGGAAAATGGCAAATGCTCCAAATCTGGGCATTGTTTTCATTTTAAAGAGCCAGTTGTTAAACACTTACAACTGCCTCTAGATTTAACATGGATGGAAAATGGAGAGGGAAGTGGTGAAGAAGTTTTGAGTTTCTGGCAGTAGAAATAGAAAGGATTAAGAGGAAAGGAGAATAGTATGATACCATTCCGCAATCTGACCTAAGCAAGGTGATTTGAATCAAATAGAGAGGATTCTACACAGCAGGAACATTGTGAAATAGCAGCACTATTTGCGTATTCAAGTTGCGACCTAAGGTAGGAAGGGAGTATTTCTAATTGAATTTATTGGGGTAATGTTAATAAAATTATATAGGTTTCAGGGGTACAGTTCCATAATATGTCATCTGTATATCGTATTGTGTGTTTATCACCCCAAATAAAGTCCCCTTCCATCACCTTTATCCCTGCTTTACCCTCTTCTACCTCCCCAACCTCCCTTTCCTCTTGTAATCACCATGAAGGGAGTATTTTTGTCAAGCATTTTTTAATTTCTTTTTTTTTCCAAAAATGGTTTTTTTATTGTTGTTCAAGTACAGTTGTCTCCATTTCCCCCCACCATTCCACCTCACCCAACCCGTCCCTACCTACAACCCTAGAACCTAACCCCTTTGGCTTTGTCCCTGTGTCCTTTATGCATGTTCCTTGATGACCCTTCCCCTATTTTCCCCTGTTACTCCCCTTCCCCCCACCCTCTGGTTACTGTCAGTTTGTTCCTTTTTTTAAAACACTTTTTATTTATTTATTTTTTTAGACAGAAGGAAAGGGAGGGAGAAAGAGAGGGAGAAAAAAATCAATGTGTGCTTGCTTCTCACATGCCCCCTGCTGGGGACCTGGCCTGCAACCCAGGCATGTGTCCTGACTGGGAATTGAACCGGTAACCCATTGGTTCACAGGTTAGCTCTCAATCCACTGAGCCACACCAGCCAGGGTGAATTTATTCTTTATTTCAATGTTTCTGGTTATATTTTGCTTACTTATTTGTTTTGTTGATTAGGTTCTATTTATAGTTGAGATCAAATGGTATTTGCCTTTCACCACCTGGCTTATTTCACTTAGCATAATGCTCTCCAGTTTCATCCATGCTGTCACAAAGGGTAGGAGCTCCTTCCTTTCTGCTGCGTAGTATTCCATTGTGTAAATGTACCATAGTTGTTTGATCCACTCATTTACTGATGGGCACTTTGGTTGCTTCCAATTCTTGGCTATTGTAAATTCTGCTGCTATGAACATAGGGGTGCACAGGTTCTTTTGAATTGGTGTTTCAAGATTCTTAGGGTATAATCCCAGCAGTGGAATTGCTGGGTCAAAAGGCAGTTCCATTTTTAGTTTTCTGAGGAAATTCCATACTGTTTTCCACAGTGGATGCACTAGTCTACATTCCGACCGACAGTGCACTAGGGTTCCCTTTTCTCCACATCCTCACCAGCACTTGTTGTTTGTTGATTTGTTTAGGATGGTCATTCTGGCTGGTGTGAAGTGGAATCTCATTGTGGTTTTAATTTGCATCTCTCTGATGGCTAGTGATGCTGAGCATCCTTTCATGTGTCTCTGGGCCCTGTGTATGTCCTCCTTGGAGAAGTGTCTGTTCAGGTCCTTTGCCCATTTTTAAATTGGGTTGTTTGTCTTCCTGGAGTGGAATTGTGCGAATTCTTTAGATATTTTGGAGATCAAACCCTTGTCCAAGGTATCATTTGCAAATATATTTTCCCATACAGTTGGTTCCCTTTTCATTTTGCTGATGTTTTCTTTAGCCGTGTAGAAGCTTTTTATTTTGATGAAGTCCCATTTGTTTATTCTTTCCTTTATGTCCCTTGCTCTAGGGGACATATCAGTGAAAATATTGCTGCATGGAATATCTGAGATTATATGACAGTGCACTTAGAAAACCCTATAGACTCCACCAAAAAACTACTCAACCTAATAAATGAATTTGGCAAAAACAGTGGGATACAAAGTCAATACTTAGAAATTGAAGTCATTTTTGTATACCAACGATGAAATATCAGAAACAGAAATCAGGAAAAAAAATCCCACTTGCTATAGCAACAACAACAACAAAAAAGTACCAGGAATAAACCTAACCAAGGAAGTAGAAGACCTGTACTCAGAAAACTACACAACCCTGAAGAAAGAAACTAAGGAAGACACAAATGAGTGGAAGCATATACTGTGTTCATGGATTGGAAGAATTCACATCATCAAAATCTCCATACTACCCAAAGCAATTTATAGATTCAATGCAATCCCTATTAAAATGCCCATGACATATTTCACAGATATAGAACAAGCATTTGAAAAATTTATATGGAACCATAAATGACCCCAAATACCTGCTGCAATTTTGAGAAAGAAGAACAAAGTAGGAAGGATCACAATACCTGATATCAAAATGTATTACAAGGCTACTGTGATCAAAACAGTCTGGTACTGGCATAAGAACAGACCCATAGATCAATGGAACAGAATAGAGAGCCCAGGAATAAACCCATGTCACTATGGTCAATTAATATTCAACAAAGAGGGCAGAAGCATAAAATGGAGTAAAAATAGCTTCTCCAACAAATGGTGTTGGGAGATCTGGACAGCTACATGCAAAAAAATGAAACTTGACCACCTACTTACACCACACACAAAAATAAACTCAAGGTGGATAAAAGACTTAAATGTAAGTCATGCCACCATAAAAGTCCCAGAGAAGAACATAGGGAGGAAAATCTAAAGCGGTTTTTTTTTTTAATTATTTTGTAGGAGATGACTTCAAGAGTACAATGAGGACCGAAGGAAACTCCAAATATGGGAATATTTCTGACAGAGAGGGCTGGTAGTAATGCCAGTGCTTGCGTGCATTTCTTAAAAGCTGCAGCTGAGGATCAGGCAGGCTGATTCACAAGACTACATGACATAGTGCTTGTGGATTCTCAGACATAGACTTTGAGGGAAAGGCTGGAGACATGGTGTTAGGAGGTAGGGACCATGATCCAGCTATATTTGGGCCTTAATAATAATGTTACCTCATTTGTACCTCTGCTTGTGATAACTAAGGAAATTTGGGTTATGGTTATCTTGTCTGCCCCACCAGATTTGGTTCAGGCTGTGCTGAACTAGTACCCAGAGATTCGATTCACACTTAGCTGTGGGAAAGGCAGACTTCTAAGATGGCCCCTGAAGATTCCCACCTTCTGGTATTCACACTCTTGCATAATCCCTTCCTGTTAAACATAGGTAAGACCTAGTGACTTGCTCCTAATAAAAAGAACATGGTAATATCATGGGATGTCACATCAGTGATGAAGTTATGAAAGACCATGACTCCTTGCTAGTAGACTGTCTTTATCATCTTCAGAGCTCACACGCTTTGATAAATCAAGCTACCATGTTGGAAAGGCCCACACTGCAAGGAAATGAGGGAAGCCTCTGGTTAACAGCCAGCAGGAAACCGAACCCTCAGTCCAGCAGTATTTGGGTGAATGACTCCTGACAACAATCATGTGAGTGAACTTGGAACTGGATATTTCCCTAGTTGAATATCGTATGACACCATCATATGACACTTTAGTCAGCACCTCAACCACAGTGTTGTAAGAGTCTCAGAGCCAGAGGGCCCACACATGTAAGCCATGCCTGAATTTATGACAAACATAAGCTTTGAGATAATAAATGTGTGTTGTTTTAAGCTGCTAAATTTTGGGGTAAAGTGTTATGTAGTCATAGATAACTAATACAGGCTGGGAGGTCACCAAAATTTGTGTATTCAGTTTTAGGTTGGTGCTAACACTCAATCATAAATTCTACTGCAGAAAAATAAAAAGGATAGTTACAAGATGGCAGGCTATTAACAAAAATAATACCCAAAGGTATAAAGAGACACAGTGACAAGCAGATAGACTTTGGAAAGTCAGGTAAATCTAATTTCAAATTCTGCTTGTCAAACATAAGGCAAGGCCCAAGGCCTGACTGATTTGGCCAATAAAGAAACCTGAACCTTTTTAAAATTCAGACAATTTATTACATAGACACTGAAAGGAAGAGTAACCAAAGATATTTGCTACCCATGGCCTTTACACAGGGACACACTGAATTAAAAGGGGCTAGGTGAACGCAGCATCAATGACTGGACATTTTCATGTCTGTAAACAAAAACCCTTTTGCATTGCTACTGATTACGTACAAGTTAGAGTTGTAAAATAGCTCCCACAGAATCAGAAGCTAAGAAAGAGGAAAAGTATATGGATTTACACTGAAACACACCTTTTTTTCTTACACCACTATTCCAAGTGCTGTGATTCACAATAATGATGTAGGAATGGCAATATTATTATCAGCATTTTGTAAAGAAGAAATTTAAGACACCCAGATGTTAAGCTGAGTTATTCAAAGTCACGCAAAGTACCATATTTTGCCATGTATAATGAGCACCCACATTTTTGGTCCACACTTTCAGGAAAAAAATCTTTCATTTCAATTTTTTAATTCAATTATTTATGTATTTATATTTAGATACTTGTTTTTTGTATTATAAAGGAATTTGAGCATTGGTTTTTGAACATATTGTGGCACAAGAAATTTTATGTAACAAATAATTACAAAACAGAAGAACAGATACAAGGTATTTCAGGTACTACCCATGGATAATGAGCATCCTTATTTTTCCCTCAAAAATTTGGCCAGAAAAGTACACATTATGCATAGCAAAATATGGGTAAATGGCATGGTCAGGCTTTAAACTGGGTCTATGCTCTTAGCCACCATGCTCTCCTGCTACCCTGTAGTAAGCCAATTAGTTTGATTGGACAAAGGTCCTGAAGATGAAACTATGGAAAAAGTAAAACTCCTGACTTTTATGGTCAGGAGCTCCCAAGAACTGAGAAAGAATGAAATTCGGATGATTAGATAGTTCTTTATCTTCCAGAAGCTGCTATGTTTATTGTCATCTATGAAGGAGGTAAGAAACTAAGAGCAAAAGAAAATGAAGCTTCTGTAAAGGGCAGTGTTTCCTTCCTTGCATAGACAAGAAAACCAAGTCACATGACTTACAGCCAAGATGGAGGTGTAGGTAGATACATTTTGTCTCGTCACACAACCAAAACAAGCACAACAACAAACTTTAAAACAAAAAATAACCAGAACTGCCAGAAAAATCAAACTGTATGGAAGTCTGACACCAAGGAGTTAAAGAAGAAACATTCATCCAGACCAGTAGGAGGGGCAGAGAGGACATGCGGCAAGGTTGCAGCTGGCGGACCGGGTGTTCCCACATTTGTGTGTGGATAAATGGGGAGCAACTGGGGAGTGAGAAAGGTTGCGCAACCCATGGTTCCAGCATGGTAAAAGAGCCTCAAAACCTCTACCGGTAAAAACCTGTGGGGTCTGCAGCAGTGGCAGAAACTGTCAGTCTCATAGAAGAGCTCATTTGAGAGACCCACAGGGTCCTAGAGTGTACATGAACCCACCCACCTGGGAACCAGCACCAGAAGGTCCCAATTTGCTTGTGTGCAGCAGGGGAAGTGACTGAGAGCCAGCCAAGAGCCAAGCAAGCAGCACTGTTTCCTCTCAGACCCCTTCCCCACAAATAGCACCATAAGGCAATGAGGTGGGCTGCTCCGCCCTGATGAGCACCTAAAGCTCCGCCCCTCACAACATAATAGGTACACCAAGACAAAAAAATATGGTCCAAATGAAGAACAGATCAAAGCTCCAAAAATAGAACTAAGTGATGAAGAGACAGCCAACCTAACAGATGCAGAGTTCAAAACACTGGTAATCTGGATGTTCACAGAAATGGTGGAGTATGGTTACAAAATGAAGGAAAAAGTGAAGGCTATGCAAAATGAAATAAAGAAAAATATACAGGGAACCAACAGTGAAGGGAAGGAAACCAGGATTCAAATCAACAATTTGGAGCAGAAAGAAGAAAGAAACATTCAACCAGAACAGAATGAAGAAACAAGAATACAAGTAAATGAGGAGAGGCTGAGGAACCTCTGGGACAACTTTAAGTGCTCCAACATCCGAATCATAGGGGTGCCAGAAAGAGAAGAGGAAGAGCAAGACATTGAAAACTTATTTGAAAAAATAATGGAGAACTTCCCCAAAGTGGCAAAGGAAATGGACTTCCGGGAAGTCCAGGAAGCTCAGAGAGTCCCAAAGAAGTTGGACCCAAGGAAGCACACACCAAGGCACATCATAGTTACATTACCCAAGATTAAAGATGAGGAGAGAATCTTAAAAGCAGCAAGAAAAAAGGAGACAGTTGCCTACAAAGGAGTTCCCATAAGGCTATCAGCTGATTTCTCAAAAGAAACCTTACAGGCAAGAAGGGGTTGGAAAGAAGTATTCAAAGTCATGAAAGACAAGGGCCTACATCCAGGAATACTCTCTCTGGCAAAGGTATCATTTAGAATGGAAGGGCAGACAAAATGTTTCCCAGAGAAAGTAAAGTTAAAGGAGTTCATCATCACCAAGCCCTTATTACATGAAATATTAAAGGGACTAACCTAAGAAAAAGAAGATGATCAAAAATATGAACAGTAAAATGACAACCAACTCACAGCTATCAACAACTGAACCTAAAAGAACAAAAACAAAAACAAACTAAGCAAACAACTAGAACAGGAACAGAATGACAGAAATGGAGATCACATGGAGGGTTATCAGTGGGGAGGGGGAGGGAGGATAATGGGGGGAAAAGGTACAGGGAATGAGAAGTATAAATGGTAGGC
>PVJD01011749.1:0-24726 GCA_004026545.1 Mormoops blainvillei | reverse complement strand
AAATTGGCAGTTACTGAAATAGTCTTGGGGATGCAAAATATAGCATAGGAAATATATTCAATAATAGTTTAATAACTATGTATGGTGTCAGGTGTGTACTGGAGTTATCGGGGGGATCACTTCATAAGGTTATATAAATGTCTAACCACTAGGCTGTACACCTGAAACGTATATAATATTGAATGGCAACTGTAATTGAACAGAAAATGGAAAAATGTATCTAAAAATGACCCATAATTGTAAAAAAAAAAGAAAAGAAAAGAAAGGAAAAAAAGAAAACCAAGTCACAGATTAGGTGCTGTTCCAGAGATGCTGTCAGCTTGAGAACAGCTCAACAAACTACTGAAAAGCACCTTGTCATGTGATTGCCACATTTCCCCTTAGGACAACCAATTGGGCGTCCTCGGTGGTAGGTACTGATGAGCTCCTGTTTCTGGCCTGGAGGCTCAAACACTGGAAACCCCCACTTGGCACAGAATATAGTTTCTCTGCCTAAAACACTGCCTCTCAATGGGGCAATCTCCCCAAGTTCTGCCCCAGAAGACATTTGGCAATATCTGGGGACTTTTGGTTGTCACAACTGGAGCGGAGAGTGAACTACTGGCATCTAGTGGGTAGAAGCGAGGGGTGCTAGTATATCTCCTATCATGAGCAGGATTGCCCCTAAAACAAAGAATAGTTGGCAAATCCCGTCCTAGAGGAGTTCTGTGCTGAGCCATGACTTGTGCACCACTTTGAACATCAGCAGGAAAAGGAGAACAGACTGATGAACATAAAAGCAAGCATCACTGCAACATCCTTTGGTGGAATGGGTTCCTCAACGGCCAACATGATGGACCAGTGGAGCTCTAAATTGGTTTCTATCTTCAATTATTGTTTTTACACATCTCCTAGAAAAATCAGACATCTGGCTCTTAGCTGGAGCCAATAACTGAGAATTATGCCATGAAATTTAGTCTAAGCAACCTTTTCCCCACGCCTGCAGCATCCTCAGTCAACAATTAGGATCATCCAGTACCTTGCAAAATGCTGGACAGTCTTTTTCTGTTTTCTAAAGTAGACACAAAAATATGGAAAACCTGAGTTCCTTCATTATTCAGCAACAAAATTGATTCACTGAAAGCCCACAAGCATAGCCACTTTAACTTAACAGGTACATTAATATAATTTGAATTGCATAAAGACAAAGCCAAAAAGCCATTTAGTCATTAACAGATACAAACAAGCCCAAGAAATTTTAAAAAGAACAGTCTTCCCAGAATAAAACCCAAATACATGTTGTAGAAATAAAATAATCCTACCAACAAAAGACCTCTCTGTGTCAATATAGGAGAGACAGGGAACACAATTTATTAAAGAATAAGTACTACCACATTTACATGCATGTAAGTGAGCTCAAAAGCATCTATAAAGTCCAGACAGAAATTTATACAAGTTTCCACAGTGAAATAGCAGAAAGAATATTTCAATTTTGTCTTATCTCCTTAACAGATAAATAGATTCACCTTGTGATAGTCCTCAGTATACCTCAGCGGAGAGTTAATTTTGGAGGTATGTGAATACTGTGCCTAACATCACAAGGCTCCTGAACTTTCATTGTAAAATAAAAAGATCAGGTCTCTCATTGGCCCTATTTTGTTTTCAAGGAAACACTTTAAGGAGAAGAGGGTTGGGGAAGCAGCCACCCATCCCTCCTTAAAGAAAATTCATCATTTAACCCTGATACATATAGAGAGAAGACAAAGGAATACGTATTTGTTTAACTCCAAGTAAGCACCAGGCATTTAGAGTATAGTCAATTCTGATTATTCATGGTAGTTTTAAGTAAACATAAAAACTAAATTAGCAAACACTGAACCATTGTTCCTAGGAGGAATACGGGGTTAGGCTCCTGTGATCACCTGGTCACATTTCTTCAACCAGTCAATACAAAGCCTTGTTTTATGTCTTTCTGTTGAAAGACACTTTACTTAATATATATTGCTGATTTATTGACATTGGACTGACACCCAAGAGCTCTATGACTCATAACTCATACCTGAACAAAGCTTATCTAAGACATGGATTTTCTCCATAGGGCACTTCACAGCTGTGTTACACTTAGAGACACTACGCTTCAGTACTATGGGGGCCATTTTAAACAGTGAAATAACCAACAAAAAGTACAAAAATGCAAAAAAAAATATGGCCCTACATAGATAAAAAAAAAAAAAGGACACTTGTTTACAGCATGAGCTGGAACAAGAAGAAAGAGAGCATCATTTTGTTTGACCTCAGCTAGGAATGTGTGCTTTGGACAACATAAATCTTTTGCCATTTTGTGTATCTCTCTAAATGATTGAAAAGAGATGTAAGTATTGATTTTGGATTACAAATGAATTTTAGCAAGTAGGCAAATTCACAGATACAGAATCGTGAATAATGAGGATAAGCTATGGATTACCCTGTTTAAACATTACAATGATCTTGCAACGTAGGCACTATAATCTCTATTTTACATAAATAAAAAGAGTATGTTAAGGAAGATTAAATAAGTTGCCCAAGATTACAAAACTAATAAGTGATCTGTCGGTGAACCAGCCTTGGGTTTCCATGGCCTCATTCTGGGACTTGGAAGCCCACTGAAGCTCATCTAACAGCAGCAAACAGGCAAAGTAAAAGAGATCAGTGGACTTGGAAGTCAAGACACATTCAGAAACTGTCCCTTGGCTCTTATTAAGACCACTTTCTCAATAATACAGTCAAACACATTCTCTAGTTTCCCTACATGCTCTCCTCTATCAAAAGAAGCAGCTAAGCAGGCACTGCCTTTCCGTAAAAGCAGTTAAACAACACCTAAGTAGAAAAGTTGAGGCCCAGCCAGAAGAACTATGGTACTTTATAAAAACCGTAACTGTGGGGGCAAAAATTATCCCTCCTTAGCCCAAACTCCAAGTTACCCAATAGGGTGACTCTGGGGATTTAATGTTATCAGAAAGACCAGCTGGCAGAAAGGTGAGCAATGTTCTCCAACTTAATGCTTCCCTTACCTCATACAAATGGGTCAGTTCTGAGCCTGAATGGCATGTTTACCTAGTCTGACTTTTCGGCAACTTCCATTTGGGCTTTCAGATATCCCAGGGAGCATTTTCAAATGCTAGCATCTTCTGGACCATTGGGTCAGTGGTCCAACTGCCACTTGAGCCTATAAATGGAGTCACGGCCTTTCCTGTTCTGAAGGTCCATCCCTTGATCCTCTATCTCCTGCAACCTTCCCATCATCTCCCTTCCCACTGCATCAGTTCTCAAGTATGTAAAGCCCCAAGAGACTTCCTTCAAAGTCCTGATTGAAAAGATAAGACTTGCATCACTGCACCTAGGAGAGTCCTGTGCTCCAGCATGGAGAGAGCAGTTGCCCGTGCACCTCTCTCCAGTCCTTTTCTCAATGAGATGACCACGGGTGTTCCTGGCCTCCTGCTTAGGAAACCTCGCAGTTACCTGAGGTTGGGCCCTCCCATTTCAGGAAAACAGGGAAATTCAGGACAGCAGCCTGAAGCCCAAGCAGACATCAGTTAAAAGAGCAAAAGAGAATGACACCAGAAGGGCTATGTTTGCTAGCACAAAAGGTAAACTTCAGGAATTCTGTGAGGTGTGTGTTTATTTGTTTGTTTGTTTGTTTTGGAGTAGCAGGAGCTATTAAAGGAAGGAATTGGTTTTGCTAGTTCTGGGTATGGAGGTAAGAAATACTGCTTTAGCCTTGGTTGGTGTGGCTTGGTGGATTGAGTGCCGGCCTGCAAACTAAAACGTTACCAGTTTGATTACCGGTCAGGTCACATACCTGGTTGGCAGGCCAGGTGCCCAGTTGGGGGCATACGATCTCTCTCTCACACTGGTGCTTCTTTCCCTCTCTTTCTGCCTCCCTTCCCCTCTCTAAAAGTAAATAAATAAAATCGTTTTTAAAAAATACTGCTTTATAATTATTATTGAGACCCTATTTGATGACCAGGCCCAGTGAAGTTTGGAAATTTGTGTTTGATCAAGAATGTCCTCCTCAGAGTTCATAGAAAGGTTTCTGCTATAGTGAGTCTAAATGTGGCATCGTGTCTTTCCACTCCTCTGGGAAGGTCTGCGGTTGCGCACATCTGTGCAGAGTTCTATGAGTGATACATTCCCATGGGCGCTGGTTCGGGGTATCTTAAGATTATAATACCTGGCCTTATTTTAGGGGAATGGGAAATATTTCATATTAGTTCATATTTGAGGCTGACATTTCAAATGAGAGTTCTTATAACATAAAAAGTATTGGTGGTTTATTTGCTTGCCTTGTTTTCATTAGATTCCACACATAAGTGAAATCATATGGTATTTGTCATTCTCTGCCTTAGCCCCCTTAACATAACATCCTCTCGGGCCCGCCCGTGTCACAAATGGCAAGATTTCATTCTTTTTATTGCTGCATAATATTCTACGGGAATACAGCCAATAATATCATAATAACTTTGTATGGTGACAGATGGTTACTAGACTTATTGTGGTGATCACATTGTAAGGTATATAAATGTAGAATCACTGAAACTAATATAATATTGTATATCAAATGTACTTTAATAAAAAAAGCATTGTTAGTTTAAAGAAAACTGGGGCTATTGGATATAGCAGATAAAAGGAAATAAATTCAAAGGAATTCTTAATACTCTTCAGATATCCTTATTTGACACCTGGCTGAGAAAAGTTATACTTTTAAATTATAAACCCCATAAGTTAGAAAGTAAGAAGTTTCCATAAATACCTCACAGAGATCTTGAAGAATGTTTGAAGCAACTTCAGCAAAAAATACAGTAAAAACATTTAGAATGAACTGAATAAATCTGATTTTTTCAAATGTCGATGTTTTCAACTAGATTTCAAAATTCCCAGCACAAAAAGCAGATTTAAGAAAAGAGGTCTTATCCCTCATTTTTCACAGAAATCAATTTTCTTCAGGAGTGGGAATAAAATGGGATATTTAAAAAATGGGTAGGCCTAAATATCACAATATGGTGTTCCCATAATCCATTGTGGCCCCTCTTAGGTGCCATCCTCTGAGGAAGTGCTATAATTGAGATGACAATAAAACAAGATTTTTTAAAAGAATAAAGTGACTAAGCCAGCTTTAATGGCTCCCAAGGAACCTTCATGCCTTTGTTTAAATGCCTGCCTGTGAACTATTTAGTTCCATTTAAAAAGCTGTAATCAATAGAAAGAGACATGTTCCCTTTTGTCAAAGCCAAGTTGTAAAACTCCAGGTAACGTACACTGGTTGGTCGAAAGACAAATTGCATGAAGCTCCAATTCGGGCTTATTAGAACCATGTCTTACTTGTGAATCAACCATGGTACCTAGAGCAACACCTTTGTCCTAACTGGTGTCTGATAATTCTTGCTGAATGAATTCACGAATGGGTGACTGCGTGAGGGGTGGGGGTTGGGGGGGCAGAGGAGGCAGTGAATGAGAATCTCACCAATGATAACCCATAGTCACATGTCAGTCAATAAACTTACAACTTCCTCCTCTGAGTCTGGCCTTTTCAAAAAAAGTCAACAATTTCATCTATTCACTTTTTTTTGTATTGAAGATTTATTCTCTCCTCTCTTAAGTAGATAGGTCAATAAGTAAAATTCATTTTTATATGGGTGAAAGAAAAACTGCACAGGGCATAAGAACAGGGTTAGGAAATATGTTAAACTCCTCGCCTGCAGTAGCAGTGTTGCCAAGTTATCTTAACCAAGCCGGTCTTGTGTAAATAACTATGGTATACCATTGTATGCTAGAATATTATTCTACCATTGTCCCAATATTTACTACACCTGAATATAATGACACCATTAGCTTATCTCTACAGGGGTACAGATACTCAGGAGAGGAGTTTAAGACAACTCCTTTTATGATGCCCTTCATGTGCCATAAATCTAACTATAAGACAAAGTTCATCTTGATGCTTTTTTATGTCCAAAAGCTTTTAGGCTAAAGTGCCTTATGCTTTCACAATTTGATGGCGAACCCTTGAAGGAGATTCTAAAGCCAAGAGAATATCATTGCTGCTGCCACCCACTGATTCAGAAAACATTTGCTGGGCTCCATGTGATTGGTTGTGAGCTGGGTGTGAAGAGTACAGATGAATAAGCTATGACCCTCATTCATAAGCACCTTTAGTCTAGGAATTATAAACAAATATCTCTGTAAACAAATAACTCTGTGAAGAAGACATAAGCTATGATAAATGCATGTACAGTGTACAGTAAGACCCAAAGGAGACCATCATCAATTCTGCCTAAAAGATTCGGGAAATGCTCCACAGAAGAGATGAAATTGAACTAAGCCCTGAGTGATGACTTCATACCAAGGTAGCTTGACCCCTTACAGTGAAGTTGTATTTGTCAAGCTGGAGAAATAAAATGATAGAAAGAAATGGTTTGACTTCTCAGAGTTGACCTAAGTTTTAAAAATTCTAATGATATTTTAAAATGTACATACATAATATTAGGTATAAAATCCTTGTGCCTTTATTCCATTATAAAATCAAAACAAATTTATGAAATAAATATGATCAAAGCAACAATAGCAATGGATTCCAAATTAGTCACATCTTATTTAGTGTAATTGATGATGTTTTCCTGAAACCAAATCGCTAACGTTGCTGATGTTGCACCTTCTGTTTCTCTGGCTTATCAAACTAAACTGTGCTAAGTAATATACTAAAAATGAAATAGTACAAAAGAGCATAAGCTGAAAAACTGCAGTTGCCTACATTCAAAGAAACCACTATCCTTAATTTTGTTTCTCTGATAGATAACGCTTTCTCAGTAATTTGCTTATACAGGTATTTTTTTCTTTATTTGTGTATCAACCTTAAACATTTTAGATGTAGACTTAACTCACTTATCTACTCCTCACTTTCCCTCTATAGTCCATACAAAAGAGAGACAACAATGGCTACCCCTGCAATATTAGGTAGCATTTCAAATCTCCATGTATGGAACTATCAAACACAGGCTGTTTCTCTTTTCTCTCATTTTGTTAGATGAAGACAGTACTTCTGCACCCTTCCTTCTGTGTCTTCCCCCTCCCTTTCATCTCCCAACTAGGGTCAGTTGTATCTTTCTCTGCATGGTAACATTTATGTCACCATAGTTAAGTTTCTTGTGATGTGTCTATAGAGTGGTCCTAAAAGTCGAACACCTATAAGTTTTGTTAACACTGGTGTGACCAAATATTGTTCTCCCTAGAGCCAAATATTGTTCTCTGGAGGCAGACTGCCACGGGTGGACTGTTGAAATGTCAGCTCTGTTTGTAACTATTTGTGTAACCTTGGATGAGTAACTGCACTGTGCTTTTGTTACTTCACCTGAAAAGTCGGGAATAATAATTTACCTACCTCATAGAGTGCTATAAGTGGTTAAGTGAATTGGTACATGCAAACTACATAGTGTGTATGCATAGTAACTCAATAAATATTAGCTTTTATCATAATATATATTCTTCCCATGGCTTTCAGAGAAGAATACCCCTAGTATCAGGTTCAAATTAATTAACTCCTTTTATATACTTGACTAATGGCCTTTCCCTCATTCTACATCATCTCCAAATTGTTCATCTTGTCTCTTCTGCTGGTTTCCTTTATGTATGGACACTCTCCTCTTGGAGTCCTCCATCCTCTTGAACATCCTCTTGCCCCCTCCTCCTCTAGCTGAGCTGGATGTTCTCTAGCATGGAATCACCGTGAAATTCCTTTTTACATCTATTCTTTATTAGATCCCCTATCTTCTGTCCCTTATCTTCTTATCTCTTGGCTCGCTTTATCATTTTTTTCATGTAATACACACCTCTCTACCGCCAACCAATATGACTTGTCATATACATAAACGATTTTGGCCAGCAGTCATAAGCAGGGACTTTATTGATTAATTGGTTGATTGATGAATCAAGTTTCTGGTTCTAAGGGTAATGTGTTTGTTTCTTAATTTTTAAAAATTTTATATAATTGGTTATAGTTCATCATTTTTAAATAAAATATATCCTCAAGTATCTTACCAAAAATGCATGGGTACCAAACTTTCTTGCATGCCTGAATGTCTTTATTCTGTCCCCATGCTGGTATGATATCTTCTCTATTTATGAAATTTTAGGTTAAAATAATATTCCCTCTGAATTTTGAAATTTTTGCTTTAACACCTTTTAGTAGAGTGACCATTTATCCTGGTGTACCTAGGATAGTCATGGTTTGTGACTGCTACCCCAAAGACTGAGCCATGTGTCCCAAGTGAGATTGCCTGGGTTGGACAATAAATTGATGGCACCAATAGCATTTGGCATCTGGTCTTATTGATGAAAAGAAAAATGTTGGTTTAATTCTTGTTCCATTCTAGGTAACTTGTATTTTCTTCTTGAAAATGTTTAGACTTTTCTCTTTATCCTCATTTTTCTTTAAAAAATATCATAGGATGCATAGATTTTTTTTCTTTTATTGTGATGGCCGCGTGGTTGTCCCTTTCAATTCTGAAGGCATTTTCTTATTCAGCTATAGCAAATTATCTTCCCTAATTTCTTTGAAACTTTCCCAGTCTCCACTTTCTCTATCCTTGCTTTCTTTAATTCCTAAGTTTCTGACTTAGGTGGCTGAGAGGGTATTTGGTCTACTCATCAAAACAGGGAATACAGAAGAAGGTGCAGATGCAGTGGGGAAGTCAATTTTGGACAAATGCTTTGCCCATGGGACATCTAGGTAGAAATCAAGATAATGTATTCTCTACTCTCCCTTTATCTATAATTCTCTAAAAATTAGGATTATGTCTTATTTGTAGTGTTGTTGGGGGGAAACATTCATTTAGGAAATTATTTGGGAAAATTGCATTTGCCAAAAATCCCATGAGTCAAAATATGTTTTCACAATTATGACAAAGGTCTCAGTGCAGGTTAGCATTTTCCACTTCCTTGAATAACCGAACAATAACATTCGTGTTAGGCAGGGAAGAATTAATGGTGATTCCAAAGGCACAAACTGGCACCCAGGAGAACAGAACTGAACAAGATGTTTAAAACACGTCCCTTCCACCCTTTTCCTTTCCTTCTCTAGCTTCTTCCTTCTTAATCGCACACATTCAGCTCTCACATTCCATGGTAACTTGCAAGGCTTGGAGTGTGGTGTAAAAACACTTCAAGGTCATAAGACATTTTCCGTTGATTATGCCACTTGAAAGAGAAAAGAGGCTTGAGGAAATGAAATATTAAAATGCCTCTCCTAAAACTCTCCTGAAATCCTGCGGCTGCCACTGCACAAAATGTTTTCTTTTAGTACAGGAAATTGGAGTCTTGGGGACCCCAGTGGTTGTTCAGTTCATTTAACCATTTAGCCCACAGGCATTTTAGGATGGTTCCTAAGGGATTCTCCTCCTTAGTTCTTTCCCACTGTTATTTCCTTGACACAGTGTTGGCAGAAATATATACTATACTATTTAAGCAGGCTCCAATCTGGCCAAAAAAATCTGTGAGTATTAGGAGGACCTAAAGAATGGGCTGATTCAAGAGACTATTGAGAGTTAGAAGTAGAATACATATTGACAGTAGAACACCATCTATCTTGCATGAAAATGAACTTTGGATACACCAGAAAGATTTGGAAGTCAAAGGAGTACCTGGAGAAGAGGATATTTCCTTTGTATGTAGGGGAAAATCTCTTATTGTAGATCCACAAAGATCAGGAATGCTGTGACACTTTGATGGACTTCCTGATGCCCCTTCAGGAATGAAGGACTTATACCTCCAGCTGCTGGGAGCCCTCAGCAGGGACTGCCTGTGCTGAATCTAACGGACTGGATCAAGCACATGCATTCTTTCCAGGGAAACTTCATCCAATGATGAACAATGCAGGGGTCATAAAGTTCCAGACCCTGGGATATCCCTAGACAAGTCTGAAGGGCCATCCCATCTCCAATGTCCCCATGAAACGAACTGACACCTTTGTTTAGATTACATTCCAGCTCAACTTCTCCCTAGCCCATTCTGGTTTCCTCCCCCTCTCTTCCATAGGTGTGATCCCAAACACTCCCTACTGAATGTCTCTGCCCTTAACTCCAAGTACCATCCTGTACCATCCTCAAGTCTGCTTCCAAGGCAACCCAACTTATAACAAATGGAAAGAGTTTAAGGGCAAGTGCCTCACCAAAAGGCATCCTGATAACTTAGCATCTGTGGAAGCAACCTCTAGATGTCTGTGTGGTGTTTCCAACTTTACAGTGTTTCATATCATTAGAGCCTCAAACCAACTCTGTGAGTTAGGGATAATTTTATCTCCATTTTACAGATAAAGAATGTGAGTCTCAGAAAAGTTAAATGACTGGGTATGGGTCAATTCACTAATCCATTGGTGGTAATTCTAATAATGATGGTTTAAAATGTGGTCTTAAGTTTGGGAGCTGCTAAGTTTGACTATTGCCTCCTGTATTGGTTTTCCATTGCTGCCATAACAAATTACCACAAACGTAGTGGCTTAAGATAGCATAAATTTGTATCTCTCAGTTCTACAGGTCAGAAGTCCTGATGGGCTTAGCTGGTTTCCCAGCTTCATATTTCACAAAGCCAAAATCAAAGTGTTCACTAACTGGGTTCTTACTGGTAGACTGAGAAGAGTCAGTTTCCAAGCTTATTCAAGTTGTTGATCAAATTTAGCTCTTTGTGGTAAGGACTGAGGTCCTTATTTCCTTGATGGCTATCAGCCAGGGGCTGGTCTTTGCTCCTAGAGGCTGCCCACATTCTTTCTTATGCTTTCTGTCTGCCCTCCCTGCTCCAGTACCACCCCATCCCAGTATCAGCAGATCAAGTCCTTCCCATGCCTCAAACCTCCATGACTTTGTTTCTGTTGCATCTATCTGAACACATCTGTCTCTTCTGATTCTAGCCACAGAAATGTCTTTGCTTGTAGGGGCCGATGTGATTGTACCCATCTGAGTAATCCAGTTCATCTCTTGATTTTAAGGTCCAGTAACCAGAATTACATTGGCAAAATCCCTTCACTGAAATAACTAGATCAGTGTTTTAATGAATAACTAGGTGATGGGAATCTTGGGGAGACATCTTTGAAATTCTGCCTACCGCATTTCATGACTTGTCTCTCTGAAGCAGATGGCAGTTTTAGGGCACAGAGAGTGGGCTCAGTCTGATATATTTGAACTTGTTAACTTATCACTGCTTCCAAGAGGCTGACACATTGGAATGAGACACTATGAAAAACCGACAAAATTATACACTACTCTTTACACTCAACACTCATCTCCTTGACAAATTGGTGGTCCAAACATCACTGATATGTGCTATGGTCAGGGCTTCCCAAATGTTGCTAGTGATAGCATTCACCTCTTTCTCAGGACTCTCCTCTGTAGACCCTGATTTGGTGAATCTGAGATGAGGACCAGAAATTTACTTTTTGAAGTACTCCCCCCCAAGTGACCTTATCCTAAGGGAAGATAAAGCTACACTGTCATAGGACTGAGGCCCTTTCCTGCCACTAGGCACTTGTATTTGCTGTTCCCTCTGCCTGGGTTATATCTTCCCTTGCTTTTTGGATGTCTAGCTCCTCCCCATGCCTCAGGCCTCAGTCTTCACATTCTCTTCTCGAAAGGATATTCCATGACCATCCTATCTACTTGAGATTGTTTCTCCCTAGTTATATTTCAGCCTCCTCACTGTTTTCATTTCCTGTGCAGTGCTGATCATAATCTGTACATATTTTATTAAAGAATTTACTTGCTTCTTATCTACCTCCTAAACTAACATGTAATATTGAATAAGGCAAGGACCATTTTGCAATCTATCTTTTATGCTGAGTACACTGTTTGATGCTCAACAAACATTCGTTGAATCAATGAATCGACTGAACTGCAGCAAACCTACAAGCATGGTGTCGCATTCCAATAAAAGCCAAAGTCCACTAGGGTAAAAACATTCCCTAGGAGCTCATCTGACAACCACTCCATATTCTCAATAAGAATATGCAAAAAAATAAAGATTTTTGTCTAATTTCAATAAAAACACTTTGGAGATGTGGATACAATAGTCAGTGAACTGAGAAGAGATTTGCGTAACACCAGTGTTTCAAATATTGAAGACAGAAACCATTCTGTTTCATGAGCATTTATTACTATCTATCAATACGATAGCTATTACCATAGTTCTCTGCTTAAATATGTAGTCAAATGTGGATAGACTTTCACATATATGTTAATAGATAATCTAAACTTTAGGTTGAAAACTATTTCAAGTGTTCCTCAACTGGTTATTATAAGTGCTCGGGCTAAGTCCTATCCTTTGGGGGAGCTAAAGAACCCCTGAAACTGAGTTTTCTTGGGTATATTTCAGATTTGATTCACGAGTGAGTAAACAAAATGAGGATCTCCCTTTTCCTTCACCAGTTCCTAGATCACTTCTCCATCTTTGTCTACCACTCTGCATGCCCCAGGAGGCCTACTCCTATGGATTATATTAGCCAGATCTCTGTACCTCTGGGAAGTGGTTGGGTTTAGCTAATGGGAGTCACCTGGAGAGTGATCAGAGCACAACAGATTTAAAAAGGCCAAAGAAATTATTCCCCTGGCTCTCTCCTAGCTCCATACTATTCTTCTGCAATGACAGTTCCTATCAGGGCCCCACTTCCATGGTTCCAGCTATCACTGTGTCTGAAGCTCTGCTTCCTCTTTTGCTTCATCAGGCCTAAGGGTGCTAACAGCTTTCTGATGTTGTTATATTCTGGTTCCCTAACATTCTTTAATGGTTCCCTTAATTCTACCTGTACCTCTAAATAATAATTCCTCTAAATAATTCCTTTATGAGAAATATTTCTTCAAAACTCCCAGCTGAGTGTGCTCTTTTCTTCTGGGACTCTGACCTATATACTCATTTTCCTTGGCCCAGTTTCCTATTTCATGTATGTGATTACAAGACTAGAGAACCTGAGAGGGTTTTCCCAGGTTATCTTCTGCTCCAGCCTGCTACTTATGACCATCCATGATGCTAAGCACATTTCTTCCACCAGTCTTTTTACCTGCCTTTATATTTCTGATGTTTTAAAAAAGTTAGAAAGGCAAAATAAGAACAGTTCACAATCAGACAGGGATTTTCTTTTCTGCATAGTAAAAATCAGAGCTAAGACTTTAAAGCTAATCTGATTCTTTTTTAAATGAGAAAGCCAACCTTGAGTACTTACATTTGAAAGCTTAATTGTGCAGCTTTAGAGCATTTTCTTTTATTTGTGAAAGATAATAAATCATTTGAGTGGCTTATTTTGTTTATAAAGTGCTTCATTTGGCTGTATTTCAAAAAATGCAACATGGCAAACAATACTTGTAATATGAATGGTTCACAAAACAAACAAAGAGCTAATAAAATCGCCATTCTCTGACTCACAGTAAATGGGTACTAGCACTTGAACAAGGCTCATCTAATGAGTATTTACCATTTGCCTAACTGTGAAGGGGACACTTTCTACAAATAGCTTGTAAAATGCCCCATGCCTGTCTATAACACTGAATTTTTATACAGATAAATTAAGTATTACATGGAAAATGCTTTGGATCTTAGGTGGAAAGGAGACCGTGCTGTTGTGGAAACAGTGGACCAGAATCTATTCCTAGTTATCGCATATCCTGGAAATAAAACTTTGAACAAGATGCTGCATGTACCCTTGCTTCAGGTTTCTCATCTTTAAAACAACAATAAGAAAACCCTCCAGCTTCACAGATAATGAATAAATATGAGGTCTGTCCAGAAGGTATTAAGCCATGTACTATGAAAAAGAGAGACATTTGTTGAAGAAGATACAAGAAACATTGTACATGGAACAAGGACACCTCAGTCCCCTTCGAAGTAGGCACCTTGGGAACTCATACAGTTCTCCCAGTTGCCATCAGCTGCCCCATCGTATTTTCCTGAATGTCATCGATGGTCTGAAGTTTCTTCCCTTTCAAAGGTGATTGTAGTTTTGGGAAAAACCAGAAGTCACAGGGCACCAAATCTGGGCTGAGTCTTCTGCGTGATTTGGTGTTTCACCAAAAAACTCAGCACTAGACGTGATGCGTGAGTAGGTGCATTGTCATGATGAAGCTGCCAATCACCAGTTGCCTGTAGCTGCGGCCTTCTGAATCATCTGAATAGCTTCTGCAGAAGAATGTTCAAGCTCAATGCAAAATTTGATGCAGATTCGTTGCTCTACTTGCTCAGTCAGTTTGAATGTGACGGCCACACAGTACGCATGCTCACTCAATGACGTCTACTGCCCCCCACTGACTAGTACAGTGACGTTGTTATTATTCATGCATTCCAGTCCACTCCCCTTGGTTGCCAGGTTAGACTGATGTCGTGCAAACCGTTCTCGTTATATTAACAATGGCTGGACTTTTTCCAGACAGACCCATATATTAGTTTCTGTTCCCTCCAAAACAGAGCCTGAGGCAAGGACTAGAGAGCAGGTGGTTTACTTGGGAGGTAGTCCCAGAAATCAGGAGGGAGACAGCAGGAAGAATGAGACAGGGAAAGAGAAAAATATAATTTAAGAAACTTCAAAATTAGCTTGTTAGCATAATGAGTAACTTGAAACTCACACCCAGAAGACTCTTTGAGCATCCATGTATGGAATGATTCTCAGAATGGCTTCTGTGAAGGAAGAGGAGGAAGGCAGTGGCTAAAGCATTTACCTAGAGACTCCACTTGTTGAAGGTCACTACTAGATGTTAACTCCCTAGCACCTCCAGCTGTCGCTGCCCAGAGTTTAAGAGGGCCTCTCGGGCCCTAGGGCAGAAAAGCAAACAATGCTCTATGTTCTTAAGGTTGGATACCGTTAGGTTAAGTGGAACTGCCCACCTCAGAGATGCTGAAATCAGAGGGACATAACAGCGGACAAAAAGGTATCTGAGAAAATATATTTTTAATGCTTTTTGCTCATGGCCTGAACTAAGGTAGTTGAGATAGGGATAGGGAGGGAATAACATTTTAAGAGACCTGAGGTAGACATGACAAGGCTCATGACTAGCCAAATAGAAAAATCCAATGAACTTGATACTTCTAGCATGGAAGGCTGGATAAATAATTGAGTGGATCAATGAGGTAGTAAATATTGTGCCAGGACAATTTTCTTGAAGGAAAATAAAGAGACTGGTGTTAGGTAATACTTTGTTGAGAATCAGGCATCTGTTCACTTTCTAGCTTTCACAATGTTCAGAGAAGTAAGTCCCTTAGCATCGTGATGCCATTACAGAATTCTGCAATTCCTTGAGGCAATGCCATTCTCAACTGTAGCCAATAAGTGGGAAACTAGTAGAGCTTCCTTTTCTGCAGCAAAGTAGAGAGTAAGATGACTCAATGAATAGGTTTCATACTAAGTGAGGTTGGGGTCGGGAGTATTGCATCCTCTCCATGACTGATGGTTCCTTCCGTATGGTGGAGCATCCACTAGCATAGTCTTCCTGGCCTCTTCATCTGAAAATGACTTACCTGTCTGCTGTGGGATTATAAAAATGTACTTCCAGAATTTTGCTCCCTCTTTATCCTCCTTTCTTAAGTCATCCTGACTGTAGATGGTATTGGTTTTTGATCCCTCCCAGCTCCGCCCTTGTATCGGAGGCTTGCAGTTTTCCAGGGATGCTGATAACTTGACTCAGTAAGTCTGACAGATTCTGGACATCAGCATGGAGGAGCCCATTTATTCACAAATATAAACCACATTCTCCAATGTCCTAAATGTTGGTTTTCCCTGTGAGCTGAGAGCCCAGGTAGTAAAGAGGGATGCTATTGGAGCTTTGGGGACCCCCACAGACGAAAGCCATTCGACTTGAAAGAACCATTAAAGCCTTTTCCACAAATTGCAGCTCATTCCCAAAAGGACTTTTTAGTAAACACAGAGACTTAGTAATTACTTAGGGATACACTAGGTTTTGAAAATGCAAAAAGAGAGCACACGTGTCCAGAAATTTAAGAAAGGAATACGCCGGAAATCTGGTCAGAGCTTTGACCTTGAATGACCCAAACTGATCACACATACAATTATGTATGTAATCAGAGAGCACAGGTTGAATACACTGGAATACTGGAAATACGAAGGGATAGAAAAAAATGAAATATTTTCTTTTGGAACAGAATGTCTTCATAGAACATACTGATCTAATTTACCAGAATGAACAGTGTTTTCTGGCTATTTCTCTTTCAGGGTCAGACAGCCAATTGTCCCTGTTACCAACATCTTGGCAGAATTATTATCTCTTTGTGTTTGAAAGAGCCTTAGAAAATTAATTCAGCTCCTTTATTTTCTGTTCCGTCTAAACCAGTGTGGAAAAAAAAATTTTTTTCATAAAGGGCCAGACAGTAAATATTCTGAATGCCACAGGGCCTCTGTCATGACAACTCAGTCCTGCCATTGTGGCACTGAAAGCAGCCATAGACAATTTGCAAACAAAGGGATGTGGCTGTGTCCTAAGTAAACTTAGTTTCCAAAATACACCATGGACCAGATTTGACCTGTGGGCCACTGTTCTAGTATCTGCGAACAACAGCTCTAAACCAGTGCTACTTAAAATGCGGTCTGTGGACCAGCCCCCATCCAAAACAAATGTTTGAGTCCCCCAGTGAGACAGGTTCAGAAATGGACAATAAGCACTTAGGAACTTGCATTGGTATTAGACATTGTCATACCCAAGCACATGATTCGTTTGGTAATTCATTCTTATGCATTTAACAAAAATATCAGTCAATGGTGAGTTGGAAATAAAATATCCAATCCTTCACCCATACAGCTTGAGAAGCAAGACTCTAAATTCTACGTTCATCCTCATTTTCCAGATAAGTAAGGAGACTCAGAGAATGGAGCTATTCAGTGTCATCCACACAGTTAGGAGGAAAGCCATTCTTAGTCCAGCGACGCTCCCTCGTGTGGCACAGATTTCAGCCTAGATTAATGACTTTGTGCTTTAAACTGTTCCTGCAAGGCCACAGCTATAGCTTTGAAACTTTTTGTCTGCTCAGAAGGTTAGACGATCACATACCAAGTGATTTTCTGTCAGGGTAGAGGGAGAACCCTTCTACTTGCAAACTTCTAATCCTGTGTCTGGGGTTATATGAACCCAGGTTGTTGCTCCAGGACAGTCTGCACCTTCTCAATTTTTTAAATTAAAATTCTGTAACTTCCAGGCTAAATTCCTGTATCCCTTTTCATTTCAACCCATAAAAAGTTGCTCAATTACGAGGAGGGTCCTATGCTTCTCAATCAAACAGAAAGCCACATTATTCCAAATAGTCTGTCTCCTCTATTTCCTACCACCCACCTACAAGATTTTCAACCCTCACTTACATGGAAAAAGCCGGTTATTTATATACCCGAAGAGTCCAGATACCTATTAACAGTACAGTGAGTAATGAATGAGGGGCAAATGCAATGTCAGTGGAAGATGGAACAGCTGACATAATTTGTTGGCGGGCCCTTAAAGGCCTACAAATCTAAATAATGCCAGAGATTCATCGACCATGTTGGCAAGATCAGCTTAAAGAATGGTTACTTAAAAATGAATGAAAAGTATCAACTTAAACATAAAAAAGATGACTCCTGCTAACATAATTCAACCTGTGGGAGAAAATGGACACAATATGGTAGGTCAATGACCAGTTTTAGACATAACTGTTTGAATTTTATTTAGAGAACATTTAAATGCATAACACCCTCAATTTCAAATTCCACAGATTTAACATCATTGGTGAATGATTTAAGACTTGGGCCAAAGTTTGCCACTTCTGAATAAACTCTACATATATTGGAGACAATTAATATCAGACATTTATTCTGGGCTCTGCTCATACTGAAAGGCTTATTTCTAGTTCTACGTCATTTTTCTCTGTTCCCGAAATGGAGCCTGAAGAGCCTTTGAAGGCCCTAGGTGACATAGCAAGCTTATTTGTTTTATGTCGTTTCTAAATATCTGCATGAAACAAAAGGCATTTATTTTTAAATGTCCTACAATTCATGTTTTAATGATTCTGATGGACCTTTTCTGTTAATTAATCCAGATTCATGTTGACTGGGACTTTTGGAATCACTGTATTGTTCGTCTATCTGGGGCAATGAAAACATTCAGGCTTACATTCATTGAAAAATGCTCTCCAAAAGGGAATGCAAAATGGTGCAGCTGCTATGAAAAACGGTATGGAGAATCCTCAAAAAATTCAAAGTAGAACTACCATATGACCCAGCAGTCCCACTTCTGGATGTGTATATCCAAAAGAGTTGAAAGAAGAATCTCAAATAGATATTTATACAACCATGTTCATAGCAGGATTGTTTATAATAGTCAAGAGGTGAAAGTAACCCAGACGTTCACTGATGAACGAATGGATAAAGAAAATGTGGCATCAACACCCTGACAAGTGGAGTGTATCACAGATGAAGAAGCTGAAGCTTAAAACCTTAACTTCCCTGGCAAAACAGAGCTGGATTTGCACCTTGGTCCACCAATGCCAAAGTCCAGGTTGTCTTTCCACTACAGCATACTACCTCTTCAGCCTCAGTGAATGGCATACATAAAGATTAGTGAAGATTTTTTAAATTGATTTTAAAATTGTGGTAGAACACACACAGAATTTGCCAGCTTAACAGTTTTTAAGTGTACAGTTCAGTATTAGCTATATTCACATTGTTGTGCAACAGATCTCTAGAACTTTTAAATTGCATAAAATTTCACTCAATACCCACTGAGCAACAACTTCCCATTTCTCCCTCCTCCCAGCCCTTCACAATCATTATTCTTTCTGTTTCCAGGAGTTTGACTACTTTAGATACATACAATGGAATATTATGCGGCCATACAAAGGAAAGAAATCTAGATGAACGTTGAGGACATTATACTAAGTGAAATAAGTCAGTCACCAGTAGACAAAGCATTAGTAGACCAAGGCTCATACCATTTTCCAGCTCTGTCGTGCCAGGCAAGTTAAAGTTCTAAGCTTTAGCTCTCTCACCTATGATACACTCAGCAAGAATGTTGATCAGACTAAAAGTAGTCACCAATGTAAAGTTTCTAGTATGCTCAAAAGTTTATGGCTATAATGATGATGATAATGACAATGATGTCATTGTTGCAGGGTGCTACAGGAGGGGAAGAGAATTTCCACTAATAAGGGCCTTCTGGTGATGTTTTGGTTTTCTGATTTCATTTCTATCTAGAAGATAAGGAAGCCCTCCAGCTAGGGTAAGTGGCAAACTTATTCCCTTATTTTATAACAATCATTTTCTTTTCTTTTTTTTACTTTTATTATTTATTTTAATTGAATTTATTGGGATGACATTAGTTAATAAAATTATGTAAGTTTCAGGTGTACGGTTCTATAATACATTGTCTGTATATTGCATTGTGTGTTCACCACCCCAAGTCAAGTCTCCTTTCATCACCTTTATCCCCATTTCACCCTCTCCTACCTCCCCCACCCCCCTTTCCCTCTGGTAATCACCACACTGTTGTCTGCATCTATGACTTTTTTTGCTTAATCCCTTTACCTTTTTCACTCAGCCACCCAACCCCCTCCACTCTGACAGTTGTCAGTCTGTTCTCTGTGTCTATGAGTCTGTTTCTATATTGTTTGTTAGATTCCACATGTGAGTGAAACCGTATGATACTTGTCTTTCTCTGACTGGCTTATTTCACTCAGCATAATGCTCTCCAGGTCCATCCACGCTGTTGCAAATGGTAAGAGTTTATTCTTTTTTATAGCCAAGTAGTATTCCACTGTGTAAATGTACCACCGCTTTTTTATCCCCCATCTGCTGATGGGCAGTTGGGCTGCTTCCAGATCTTGGCAATTGTAAACAGTACTACCATCCTCCAGCCATCTTTCACCCAGGTGTACCTGGATTTTCACCATTCCCGAATATACCATGGACTGTCATATCACAATGCATTTTCCTCTGCCTGCTCTTTCCTTGCCAGTTCTATACGGTAAAAAGCCACTCATGGCTTAAGGTACAGCTCCAGTGTCATGTCCTCCATGAAAAATCCCTTGTTGGATTCCTTCTCATAGTCAAAACAAATCATTCAATATCCTTCTAGTTTACAGCCCTTCCTGTATACCTCACCTGTAACATATATTAATGTGTTATATCATTATTATATTTTTATCGATATTCCAATCAGAGGGTTATCATCTCTGGGAGGACAGAAACTGTATTTTATTTATGGCTATATATTCACGCAAAGCCATTTCTTAACATAATGCCTTGTATGTAGTAGGTGTTCAGTAAATACTTCTTGATGAATGGATTTATTAATGTATTCACACACGTGATCAGAGCAACTTTAAAATATGCCGACACACCTCTAGCCTTGTTTCCTTGGAACCTTGACTGGGAAGGTATAAGGAAAGGCTTACCCCTGAAAAGGGGACAATTCCTGAAGAGCCACCAAACATTTTGTACTACTTGCAATATGAGCCCTTACTTATGCTGGTGGCAGGCTGGCACAACTTTCATGGCTTCTGAGGTGAGTCACATCGCAAGGAAGTAGTATTTTATAAAATCTTAGCAAGCAGAACCTTAAGGAACCTTAGAAATCACCTAAACCCACTATCTCGTGTGAAATGAGAAGGTATAGCTCAGAGAGATTACAGAACCCACTGAAACCCACAGAGTCAACGCTGGGACGTAGCTCTGAGTCAGAGCTTGTTCAAATTCATTTTGGAGAATATACATTTTCATTCCTTATGGGTAAATACCTAGAAGTAGAATTGTTAGGACAATAGTATGTGTGTCTTTAACTATGTAAGAACGCTAAGCTGTTTGCCTAAGTGTTTGTGCCATTTCAAATTTCCACCAGTAACATATGAGAGAATTCAGTTCTTCCACATCCTTGCCGACACTCGGTATGGTCAGTGTTTTTCATTTTAGCCATTCTGGTGAGTAAGAATATTCTCTGGAACCAAATCAGAGGTTCCAGGGAGCACCTCACACATGTTTAATTTGCATTTTCCCATTGGCTAATGATGTGGAAAACTTTTTCATGTGTTTATTGACCAGTCATATATCATCCTTAGTGAAGCTCAAGTTTTCTGCCCACTTTGTTTTGCCCATTTTTTATTGAGCACCATGTCTTTCTATTGGAATATAGGAGTCCTAGAGCCTGCCGTATTTTAAAAAGAGATTTTTGAATAGTTTTGAGAACATTTGACCAGAATAAATGTATTTGGGCTCACAGTGTTTCATTAATGACTCACCCATATATGTATTATTTATATCCCACATCATAGTCCTAAGCAGTGATACAACTTACATTTCTTTATTCACTAAACTGTCTTGTACTCTCAAGTTGCAGCTGAAACACTCAATTTCTGCCACAGATTCCCAGAAAAAGCCACAATCTTCCAATCCAATATATAAAAATAGATGTGGAGTAAATTGAATTTCTCGTATTGTCATCAGGCCTGTTGACCAAAAGCTATTTGATTTGCAAAGCCCTTCCTGGGTAGATGGGTCAGTGTTTATTTTCATGGATTTTGCAGTTCTAAATCAAATCAACCAACCAACAGGCCTTTATTGAGTGCTCTAAGTCATCTCTGTAAGGTATTTCATGCATACATATTAAATTCCAGTTCACAAATCCAATTCCTTCTTTTTTGACCTAGCTTTATTTGCTTTCCTTTGACAGCTGGTATTAAGCCTTTTCATCATTTTTAGCAGTCAGATATCCAATTGGGAAAGCAAATTCTTTCCCTGAAACTTGACATCATCATAATTCCAGTTCAAGTAACAATAACAATAATAATAACACTAATAAACCTTAATTTTTCATAATAATTCATAGCATGTGCATACAATTCAATTGCATCATACTACTACTCCATATGGTAAAAATTACCTTTCTGTTTCACCCTTAAGGAAATAGTTTTAAGAAATAAAGAAACTCATCTGAGGTTATGTGGCTGCTGACTAGTAAGGTGAAAATCTGATCCCTTGCGTCATGAAAGAGCCCATTCATCTTCCTACATTGCAAGGAGCATCTTCCAAAGGTGAGGTCTATTCCAAAGTTACACATGGAAGCAAGTCCCACAAGTGTTGCTAGAAAGGAATTTGGTTCCTTTCTTAGCCCATGTAAAAATATTTTAATGACAGTCTCATTATTTAAAAACAAAAGTCAAAGAATCACAAAAATACAAAGGAGAAATTAAAAATCAGTCAAAGTCATGGCACAGTTCATTTGGAACATTTAAACATCCTTCCAAACTGGTTGCTCTCGACTTCCCTCCACTTTGTGTCTCATTGTCTACACACACACACACATACATGCACACACACATAGCCCTACATGAAATGATTGGGAACGTGTGCCTACATATTTGATTGCCAAGGGTCCTCCACCAGTCTTATCAGAGGTTCCAGGGAGCACCTCTCACTTTCTGAGGAGTAAACTCCACTCCAGCATCCCCGTTGCACGGCCAGCCTGCCGCCTCTCCTGTTACAGAGTATCTATGGTGAGTGGATCCCAGCTCTACAGGGCACTGCTACCTTTGCCAGGCGACTGCTGCTCATTCCTCACTCTGACTGTTCACAAGAGAACACTATTATCTCATCGCCATCTTCATCACAAGTGAGGGATACACCCCCTTCCACACCTCTCGTCAGCATATCACAAACCAGACTGTGCCTTTTCACAGAACTTTCCTGTAAAACTGGTGATAATCAAAGAAAGTAAAAACCAGGTTAGTTTGAGAGCAGTGCGCAAAGGAAGACCCATCTTAGGTTCCCTCAGCAGGGTAGTTGCTCACAGATTACACATGCAGATTACCTCCCCCTCCCCGCGAGGAATCATGGAACTCCACATATCATCCCAACCCTAGGTTCCAGAGAAGAATTCCTTCCAGGGGTGTCTAACCTGTGGCCTTCGGGTTGCATGCGGCTCAGGGTGGCTGTGAATGTGGTCCAACACAAAATCATAAATTTACCTAAAACATTATGAGATGTTTTTGTGATTACATGTCACAATGTACTTGATGCATGGCCCAGGACAACTTTTTTCCAGTGTGGCCCAGTAATGCCAAAAGGTTGGACACCCCTGCTGAGTTACTCCATTATAGTGGCCACCTGACGTGTCCTCATTTCACATGCCAAATTCACCTCTTTGCAGGATGATTAAGAGGGAGAATAGTATGTTATCTAGGTACAAACTACAAAGATATGGCCCAATTTTATGGCCTCAATAGAGAGCTAAGGTGACACCTATCAATGGAAAAGTTTATTAGGCACTGGGCATGACACTATGACTGCATCTACTGATTGACCATGTGACTACTAGAATTTTAAGCAACCCATCCCAAATCTGTTTGAAATCAGCTTCCCAGCATCAGTGACACAAAACTTAAAGGTAACCTATCACGAGTCTGCTTCCTGTGTCAACCACAGAACTGTACTCATGGCTTGCCTTATTTGGTATAGTTTCTTTTTGCCTTGTATCTATTTCACCCTTTTAATTTTGGTTTAGAGAGAGATGCTGAACATCATACCCGAGTGACATAGCTCTCCTTTTATAGGCAAACAACAAATTCAGATACAGGACTATATGCTTTGGCTTTTTTGTTTTCCCATGTAATTTCAATTCCCAAAGTTCCCATTACTCACTCTTGAATAAAATCATGTGCAAGAACAATGAACTCAACAGCGCATTTCTGGTTCGCTGAGAGAAACAGAAGAACCAGCAACAAGAGTTGGTTACCCTTAATTTCTTTCTATGTACTTGTTCTCTCACAGATAGCAGGATGTATCTTATGCTCTCTTGCTATTATTCCATGTCTTGCAAAACATTTTTTGTCATATTTATTAATGTTAATTGAGATATAATGCCTTCTGAATAATTACATCTTTGCTGTAGATTTTACCCTTCACTGTTTTAAATTGACCCTTTTTGCCCTACTTAATGCTTTTTAATCTCTAATTAAACTATTTTTTGCTTTGTATTTATCTATTTTTCACATACTTTTATTTGTGAATCATTCTGATTCTTTTGTATAAGTTCTCTTACATTCAGAATATATTTGATTTATAGATTATTCCATGTTCAGAGCATGCATTATTGTTTTTTAAATACCCATCTTAGAGTTTTATCTTTTAACATGTAGCTTTACTCTCTACCATTTAATAATAAAACAAATGTTTGATTTTAAATAATCTTTTCATGGTATTTTTAAATGCTTTTTTTGACATTTCCTTTTTTTTTTTTTTTACATAACTGTTTTTCATCTCTTAGCCCCTCTCTGGCAAATTTATAGTTATATATCTTATTTTAAATTATTTTGATTAGCATACATAATACCACCTATTTAAAAGATATTAATTTAAATTTTTTATTTTTTTGTCTTTTTAAAAATTGTTGAAGTACAGTTTTGTCCATTTCTCCCCCTACCACTGCCCCCGCCCCTCCCATCCCCTCCCCTCATCCTCAATCCCACCCTCCCCTTGGTTTTGTCCATGAGTTCCCCATATACGTTCCTTGACCACCCTTCCCATTACCCCTCCCCTGTTTTCCCCTCCCCCCCTCCTCTCTTCACTGTCAGTTTGTTCTTCACTTCAATGTCTGGTTATATTTCACTTGCTTGTTTGTTCTGTTGATTAGTCTCCACTTATAGGTGAAATCATATGGTATCTGTCTTTCACCACGTGGCTTATTTCACTGAGCATAATGCTCTCCAGATCCATTCATGCTG